>JAJGRW010000556.1:1583301-1858676 GCA_025461045.1 Carex parvula
ACCAGAGGCAATCACTCTGTTAGTAACCCTACTAAAAACGCCATGGCCCATTTTAGAGTTACGTACTGCAGCACCTCAGTAGTTGTTCGATTTCTCCAATCGTGCTTGAATAGATCACTCTCATTGATCCTGAATTAAAATTAACAAGTATTGAATTAAAATTTCATTAATACTAAAAAGGAAAAAAAAATTACTGAAGAGTTTACAAGATTAACATCTCTGGTTCCAAAATAGTATCAAATAATTTTATATATTAGGCACTTCTATGCGACATTCTTTAAAATCTGAATCATCATTTGTATTTCTGACTTGAAATTCAGGGCACAACCCATATTTATTCAAAAGAAAAAAGAGAAATAAGACAAGTACACAACCATTTTTGTACAAGTTTCAAGAGTAAATTACATATATTATTCTGAAAGTATCATCCTACTCCCGTTTAGCTGCCTAAAGTTCCTAGTTTGTCTGTGTCAATTTTCAGGTAATGATTTCACTCACCAGGCTGCTTAACCCAGACTCACCTATCAATAGGCATGTGCCACATTGCCCAGAGGTGCCAACCCCCAAGTTTATCTCTTAGTTTTATACCAGAGTTGTTTAAAATTCATCAAGATGTGGATGAAAATGCAAACTATCATGATGCGAGTATATTGATTTCATAATTTGAATGATAACATGGATGGGAACATGTCTTTTAATTGATGCATGACATGATGGCATATAATGTATGGTACAGATCAGAAACTTTGGATGTCAATGGTTGGTACAATTTGAGAAACCAAAATGAAAGTTTTAAACATAGATCAGAATGCAAAAAGAGCAAGACTTTAAGTCCAGTTTTTGTATGAACAGCTAATATAATTCTGAGCGTAACAAAAACCTTTTTCCTTATTTTGTAATGAAAAGGTATTTTTTCCGAAGAAAATCGTTTCTATTGTTGCTTTCTAGAAATGAAAAAAAAAAAGTGAAAAAAAAATATTTTTTTTTGGGTTGGAAATGAAAATTGATCGTTTTCTTCCTCCACATGTGGCCAAAAGGAAATCAAAAAAATATTTACTTCTCTATTTACAAATCAAAAAGAGATGTTTTTAAATTCGCCATGCCCCTATCAAATTCCGACTGGTAAAATAAAACAAATACTAATTAAAGAAATGTTGAACTCACTCATAGTCTAGGCTCTCAATATGTGAAACTTGTGCCCCAACCATGGCCAAATGGCTCGTACTTAGTTGATTTCTCCTCCGAAGCAATGGTTGATGCATTGCATCTGGATTCTCTTTGTCACGGATATCTTCCTCTCTTTCTTCTTTTACATCCATGGCTTGTCTTGAAGAGCTTTCCCCCATTAGAGTGGTGCCAGTGTAGAAAGAAAGAAATATAATGTAGAGAACAGATACAGTTGATTGGTGGGGTAGAGAATTAAGAAGAGGGGGGCATAGCGTAATAATTTGACTCGGAAGGATTCTGACTGTTATAGGGGCCAAAAGGACACTATTCAATGCCTCTATGCACCTTGCAAAGGATCATATGCCTTTTTAAAAAATATAAAAATTAGAGTTCGTGACCTTTAATCGTAATTGGGATGCTGTGACAAGCTCTGGCTTTTTGTTGTTATGATAATTCACAGATTTATTTTATGATGAGTTTACTTTTGCTTGGGAATGTCTGGCATGATTTTTTTTTTTGTTTTTGTATTCATTTTTTTTCTGATTTGTAATTTTTTAGTTTAGTAATTTTAGGCGGTTATTTTTTTAAATCCAAAAGAGAAACCAAGTTAATTTTAAATGACAAAAACTTTAATAATTTTGTTCTTGCCGTCATTGTAAAGTACGAAAATTTCATTATATCTACTATGTAATGGTAAATAATTTATTTTCCCTCACACGTTTAAGTTCAATTTTTCTTTTGCAGATTTTATATGCTATAAAGGAAAGGTTAGAATTTACAAATCAACTAATGGGTGGGAAGGGAAGTCATGCAAATTCTAATTTCCGTAAGGACGATTTCAAAACTAATTCTTCTTTTTTGTCCCTTAACTTTACAATGATAGGTCAGAATACAAAGGGTATGGATGTCCCATGCCATGGCATTAAAAATTAAAAAGAGATTATTTGAATAATAATTTCAAGCACGGATTGTCAGCAAGGATTTTTTTTTTTTAAATAGAATTACTGTAAAATAATTTAACGGAACAAGCCTCTGCGTTTTTGATTTCGGAAACTAGCCTCCACCGATCCTAGGAACGGTGGAGCAAAAAAACCACATTCTACAACGGTCCTAGGGTACCGGTGGAGCCTCTTTTGACCAGCCACACCTATTACACGGAAGACCACACGAAAAAACACCCTTGCACCGATCTGTGAATCGGTGGAGCTTCAAAAATGCCTCACCGGTCTGTGGATCGGTGTAGATAGGTTTAGGGTTTTAAACCAGCCAGCCGCACCCTTCTCCTCTCTTCTTCTCTTCCCAGCCTCCATTGTTCTCTCTTCTTTCTTCTTTCTTTCATTATTTCGTTTTTTCTCAAATTCTTAGAGGAGTGCCATATGAACAGATCGCCACCACCATTGTACTCAGGCATCATCTTCTGATTATTATTGTGAGTTTTTTTTACTCATGTGTTTATATTTAGTGTGTAAAATTGAAAAATATTTGGAGTTAATTTGGTGTTTGAATTTTGTTCAGCAAAATGTCCCTGCTATTGATCAATGTGTATTATGGTGGTAACCTCCAAAGCACTTCAACAGGTGTTGGTTATGACATAGGGGCTTGCATTTACCTTTACCGTATCTGATTCTACCAGTTTTGCTGTTATAAAACGGCAAATATACGTTGGACTTGAATTGCTTCCAAGTCGAGTCAAATTGACAATCAGGGTACGTATGAACACAGCACACCCGGATCATACCATTTCTCACTATTTCGGATAGAAAATGAGGAAACTTGGGATGTCATTAAACAACTGCAGCTCAAGTGGCTGGATTTAAGGTTATAGAATTGGTAGCTGAGGCACACCAGGGTAGAAAACCAAATCGGTTATGATCCGTGTCCAGATAGTTGCCTGGAGGTAGTAACACACCGTCGGTTCAGACCGGCTTTCATCCTGACTCGGGCAGTGTACCTGTACCCACCTACACACCTCCGGTTCAGGCTGGTGATGACCCTTGTGAGCAATCAGATCGAGACAATGAATCTGATACAAGTTCTTTTGATGATGACGATTCTGATGAAGCATGGGACGCAGATATGGACGAATTTGAGGCTAAAATGAACGCCCGAGAAATATTGAAGGATTGGCACGAGTCGATCCCATTCCTCAATCGAGGACTTAAGCATCCATGTTCATCATTCAACGATGAATTGCCAATGCCATACAAGGATCGTGCATTTTTTGCGAACCCCCCCAGGTTAGATGAAAAATTTGCTGAAGGTCAAATGTTTGAATCCAAAGCCAAACTAAAATCAGAACTTACTGACTTTCACCTACCCCGAAACACAGAGTTGGAAGTGCTAAACAGCAGCAAAACTAAGTATAGAGTTAAATGTAAATCTTCTAAATGCCAATGGAAATTGTATGCAATTGTAGTACCAACAGGTGCATGGACAATTTCCACCAACCCGTTCATCCACACTTGTTTTGGAAGTGCTGAAAGGTTGGATAGTCATCAAATGACTGCCAGAGTAATTGCTGATATTATTAAACCGGCTTTGAAAGATGATCTGGAGTTAAGCATTAAAGCGGTCAAGCATATGGTTAAAGTTAAATTTGGGTCAGTAGTGCCCTCGTATAACAAGTTGTGGAGAGGTAGGGAACTTGCAATTGCCGACTTGTTTGGGAGCTGGGAGAAGTCTTACGAGATGCTGCCATCGTTGTTGGGTGCCATCAAAGCATCTAATCCAGGTACACAGTACCTAATAGAACATGGACCATCAGAAGATTTTAATATCAATATTTTCAACCGGGTTGCATGGGCATATGGGCCATGCATTGAAGCACGGCCTCATCTTCGACCCGTTATCAGTGTTGATGCCGGGGTTCTTATCTGGAAGATACAAGGGTAAACTTTTTATGGCTTGTGCTTATGATGCAGAGCAACAACTCTTGCCACTTGCATTTGCAATTTGTGAAAAGAGTCTATAGAAAATTGGGGTTGGTTTATGAATTGGTTGCGTATCAATGTTGTCGGGCCAGGAAGAATATGCGTTATCTCGGACCAGCACCTTGGTATACGAGGGGTGTTTGAGGCTCCTAATCTGGGATGGTGTGAGGAAAACGGTGAAGCTGTCCATCGACTGTGTTCACAGCATATTTGTGAAAATATTTGGAAAAAATACCCTCAAAGTGGATCAAAACTGTATTCAAAAAATATGTTGAGAAGAAAAAAATCTGGAGATTTGAAGAGGGGATGGAAAGAATTAGGCAAAGAGATGCAGACGTATATGACTACATTATGAAATTTGGTAAACGGCTCCGCAACTCTGATGCAGAGCCTTTGGCTCTGCATAAGTGGGCACAAGTGCATGATGGATTCCTCAATCGATGGGGTATAATGACAAGTAATGGCTCTGAGGTACTAAACAGTGTATTTAGGATTGCCAGGCAACTACCTGTGTGTGCAATTGTTGAAAAGACATTTTATAAGTGCGTCGACTGGTTTGTAAATAGGCGGGAGGCCGCGATTGGATGGGAGGCATCGGGATTGGATTTTTCAATGAACATTACACTGCTTTTACATCGTCGTAATGAGAAAGCAAGGAAACATGATGTAAGACCGATGTATTATGGCCATAACAGCTATGAGGTTATTGATAAAAATGGAATTCTCGAGACAGTAAGTCAATAATTCGATAAATCTAATTATTTACTTTCACGTAATACATTTGATGTAAATATGATTTTTTAATTGAAGAGTGTTCGGGGCGAGGTGAAGTACGATGTTACCTTCCCTGCAGAAGGAATGCCTATATGTGTGTGTCGGAGACCTCAATTAACAGGAATCCCATGTAACCATGTTCTGGCAGTTTGTTTCTTTAGGAGGCTAAATCCTAACGACTATGTTAACCCATATTACAGCTTACAAAATTATATAAATACTTGGTCTGGTCGTTTCTATGGATTTGGAAATAAAAGGAATTGGCCATTAGTTGATGGCCCCATTATAAGGCCAGATCCGGATAAGGAAAAAATAAATAAGGGTAGGAGAAAACACAAGCGAAGAATTATGACTATGGACAGAATGGAGGCCCCTGCCAGGAGGCGTAATGCTCGACAACACAATCAAGAGTCAACTACAGCAAGACATTCGGGTATAACAATTTAAAAATTCAAAATACAATTCCGTTTATTTCCAATTAAATTTGAACTAAGTTGTACTCATTTTGTAACAGGTGCATCGACTCGATAAACTCGTAGGATTTAGGGATTTCTAAGTTTATGCATTATGTTGAACTAAGTTGTATTCATTTTATTTGAACTAAGTTCTATTTATGTTGTATTCTAAGATTTTATGTTGTAGAGGAGGAGGAGGAGGCGGGATGACTGGGTACTTACCAAACTGGCGCATGACCCTATCCGCATGCTGAAACTCCACCATCCAAAAATGGATCACGTAACCGCAACTAATCCAATACCTCTTTTGTCGTCGGACATGTCGAGGTAACTGATCATAGTAATCAACGTATGGTCGCCAGTTAACTGTCTCATCAGCTAGTCTATCGAAGTTATCTCTATACGTGGCTGTACCACCTGTAAAAAAAATATAAATTTAAAAAAACAATTATAAATCTATCGAAGTTATCTCGAATTATAAATCTTTTTACCTAAGTGAGGGTTCTCTGGCCACAAATGTCGAGTGGTCCACTTCACACCGAAAGCATTCCTCGTATCCTCATCGGCACCACCGAAGGGAGGTGGGTCTGATCGGGGTATAGGCCGACCAACAGCAAATCGAGTCTGATATGTCTATATTTCATCTATTATTTCGTCCTATTTCTGAACCAGACCTTATGCTTTTGACCACTAAATTGCATAGTTTATATTGATTTTCAATAGAATATGGTACTGCTGGCAGTTTTGTGGTTAATTTGCAGGATATAGGCGAAAACAGGCAAAAAGCTAGATTTCTGACTTCCCCACGCGACCCGCGTTCCATCTCATACGGGTCGCATCGCAGCCCAAACGAAGCGACCTCAGACGCGACCCTCACAGCTCGCATCCGCGCCACCTGACGCGGGTCGCATGGAAATTCATGCGGGTCGCGTCGAGTCAGCTGAGCCAGGCCCAATTAGGGCCCACGAAGGAAGTTATATATACTATAGGCCTGGCAACAGAAGAGATCATCCATTAATCCGATTTTCATCCAGAAAACAGATCAGATCCGATTGGGAGACGCTGAAGGCGATCTGAAGAGGAGAAGTCGATCTGGAGCTGAGGAGGAGGCGATTCGAAGGAGAAGACTCAATCTGAAGCTCCAATCCTCTTCTCCACCTCTTCTCTCACTATGATTTGCCTTCTTTCTCTCTCTCTTGTTTTGATTTCATTGATGTCTGAGTAGATACTGTAGTTTCGAGGGTTTGGATTTGTAGTCTGATACTTTGTTTGATGATGCATATGGATTGATTCTTATTGTTATTTCGTGTTTCTTTGATTCTAGTATTATTTGAGATTGCTTGATCTGAATTGTTTGATTCTTGATTGCTTACTGTTGAATGCCTTTGGCATTTCTTCTTGTACCAAAGGCTTGATATTTCTTGCAAATTAGATTAAGTACTTGAGGTAGGTCTGAGAACCGAAAGGTGAGGTCAATGAGTAGCCGAAAGGTGAAAGTTTCTATTCAGCTTGTAGATCAATGAGTAGCCGAAAGGTGAAAGTTTCTACTTCAGCTTGTAGATACCTTTAGTAAACAAAATTGAGAACTTAGGTTTAGATCAAACAGCTTGATTAGACCTGAGAAGGTGAAATTGCAATTCCAAACCAGGTCTGCTAAGCCAACACACGAAAGTTGAGGTTCAGTGACACTAGGTACGGTCAGTCTAGCCTTACACGACTTAAAACAATAAGTTTCTGACATGTGCAGACTCAGCTCAAGGGCCATACGGGTCGCGTGACATATCACGCGGGTCGCATCACAAGGGTCGCAAGCCACAGCTTGCGGGTCGCGTGCCAGGTCCAGGGCGCTTAAGGCCAAGCGGGTCGCATGCGAAAGCATGCGGGTCGCGTCATACGGGTCGCATGCGAGAGCATGCGGGTCGCGTGACAGGTCTTGAGCAGCAAAGTTGAAGATGAAATCTGAAACCCTTGAAACGCCCCTTTATACCATAGTACAAAATACAAACATTTAGTTGATTCTTTCATACTTGTTCATACATTGATAATTGAAATTGTTCATACATTCTTTTGTCTCATTTGTTCACTTGTTCATAAAACTTAGGATTAGTTAAACAAAACACAATCATTCAACTTCTAGTACCTAGCTAGGATTAGTTAAAATTCAGTAAATTGTCCGTCCCTGAGGATCGACACCCGTTCTATCTACAAAGACAGGGTTGTGCACTTGCAACCTTCGTCCAAGAGATTGAATAGGGTTTAAACTCCACAGCTTAGGCTGTGGTGAACTTTGTTCATTCAATCTACAGCGAACAGAGTCCATGACCAAATCTGTAACAACAACATCGGACCCGCTATCGTGTCTGCCCCCGCGTGGCAAGCACGTGACAACTCTCGATAGAGATGTGCAAGTACAGCACCTCCCCAATTGTATTCTCGTGGAGTCTCTAGATCAGTGATGAATTGCAAGTACATCGCAGGGACTCCATCTGCACTTGAATCTGGAAACATAACCGACCCGAATAAATCCATACAAAAACCTCGAGTGTACCGTGCAACTATCTCATCATTGTGCCAATCTTCTAAGGGTAAACTAAATTGCGCCCGCAACCATTTTAGTCTAAGCGCATAAGCAGAGACGGACAATCGTTCTTTCGATGTGTTAGGATTATAAATCCTATATTTATATGGCATTGTCTGATGGAGGTGATTGTAAAAAATAGCCGGATCAGCCCCTAGATCAAACTCTAAGTATGGGTCCCAATCAGTATCGCTGGTGCCAGTAATCGCATCACCTGCAAATTAAAAGAATTATACAATTAACAATTTATTTTTATAAATAGGTAATTAAATTAACCGATAAACAACTTCTGATTATTAATTACCCTTAGTCGATAAGCCCCATAGATATGCAACATCTTCCAACGTCACTGTCACCTCACCGACAGGTAGATGAAATGTATTGGTCTCCGGCCTCCACCTCTCAACCAGAGCAGTAATCAAATGCGGATCAATCTTGCAATCATTAAGGCGAGCAATTTGATACAACCCTAACCTCTTCAGAGCACCGTCCATCCGACTGTTGTAAGCAATACTAGTCTGATGTGAATTTACCTGCAATGAAGAGGTAGGCTGCCAAAAAGAATTAAAACATTATAAACCCTTCAAATACTTCATATAATATTTATTTGCAACAAATAATTAATAAATATAATCAAAATTACCATATCACGAACTTGCCATGCCCTGTGGTTCTGTGGTGCTAATTTCAACAACTCTGGATAATCCGAATTATCCATTGACTCTGTTAGAAAATTTAATAAACAAATATTTTTGCAACTGATGAGAGTCATCACACATAAATATATAAACAAATATTTTTTCAAGCATATAGCTACAATAATGAAAATTGAACTATATGTAAACAACATATCATCTAATTTTGATTTTAAAAATAAACTTCATGAACACTTAATTACACATTTATACTACATATTACTAATTTTACACATTTATAATTTTATCTAATTTTAAACTTCATGAGAGTCATCACACATTTATCTAATTTTACAAAAATTATAATACATATTACTAAAAAGTTACATTATACTACATGAATACTTAATTACACAAAATTATACTACATATATACTAAATTACACTAAATTAACATCAAATAAACTCTAAATTAACACTACATTACACTAAATTAACATCAAATGAACTCTAAATTACACTACATTACCACGAAATTACTAAATATACTCCAAATCAACACTAAATTACACCAAATACTAATTTAACACTACATTTCACAAAAACAATCTAAATATACTAAACAAACTAAATTAAATTAGTTATTCATTTTAATTCGGCTAAAATAAAAAATTATCAAAAGAGGGATATTTACCTCGTCAAAATCGTAGATCCGAAGAGTTTCTAACTCTCTTAGACGATCCAGAAATTTTAAAACAATTGGATGGAGAAATGGTTGAGTAAATTGAGAGGATAAAAGAAAAAAAAAAAAAATGAGTTCGGAGAGGAAACGAAGGAGAAGAAAGGGAGAGACAGAGATGGAGCTCTCGGGAAGAAAGTTAGAGATCAAGCCTCCACCGGTCCTAGGGATCGGTGGAGCTATAGATGGGGATTTTCTGTGGCGAGCGGTGTGGCTGGTGCAAAAGAGGCTCCACCGGTCCCTAGGACCGGTGTAGAATGGGTTTTTTTTGCTCCACCGGTCCCTAGGATCGGTGGAGGCTAGTTTCCGAAAATCAAAAACGCAGAGGCTTGTTCCGTTAAATGATTTTACAGTAATTATATTTAAAAAAAAAAATCTCAGCCAAGCGCATGTTGCATTCTCTCATTTTTTATTTTTAGAAATTAAAAAGATAATTTGTCGGTAATAAGATAGATTGTTGGGACCCACATATTTTTACAATTATAACTGCAATTTAGAAAATTAATGGGACTGAATTATTGATTCGGTTATATTAGTCTTTTTCCGGAGAAGAGCTTGGATAGAAGATAGAAAGAAAGAAGATGAGAGAAGATGCATATTTCAGAGTCTCTATTAGAATCGAATCAATGGTTCGGATCAATAATTTTCAATTTTTTGTGACGAGAAACGCAACAACTTACAGAAATTAATAAGACTGAATTAATTCTCAAAAAATATCCAATAAAACCGAATCATTAGTTTGATCCATGTAATCGAAAAAATATAATCTATCTTATTTTCAATAATTTGATTATTTAATTTCCAAAATAAAAATTGTTGCATTCTTCCGATATCAAACAATGGAATCTATTATAAGTTTATAGCCAAAACCTGGAGAGAAACAAAACTGGATGTATTAATTGATTTTCTCGTCTCTCTCTCTCTGTCTCTCTCTCTTTATGGACATGCTGTTTTTTTCGGATCCGCCTCTGCTCCTTTTCTTATAGAAAATGAGGGCTCTGTTTTTCCAATCCGAATCATTCAAATTTGTTAAGATTTGTGTATAAAAAAAGTTGTTTTATCGAGATACGTGAATGAACAAATTTGAATGGTTCGGATCAGAAAAATAGAGCCCTCCTTTTCTCTAAGAAAAGGAGCAGAGGCGGATCCGTTTTTTTCAAGGACCAGGTTCCAGACTGGGCGCCGCGCAATGTTGTCAGGTGACAACCAAATTAATTATTATTTTATTAAGAATGCACATACATGGCATTTATGTACCAACTTTTGGGCGGAATTCAAAAAGAAATTAATACTAAAAATTAAAAATTATTTCACTTACAATTCGGATATAACTTTTATTTTACTTTATTTGTAATTTTCATGACCAAAAGTGTTGTCCTAAACACGACCTATTAACCTGAAATCCTGTATTTTTACCCGTGTATTTTGTTCTTAGGATCAGTGTAACAAAATGTGGTTCATGCGGCTACATATGCAGCTGCATATGCGTATGCAGTTGGTAACCGCATAGAAAATCAATATGCGGTATAATATGCAGTTCCGCATATACGGCCGCATAGTACCGCATACTTGTTTGTATGATACCGCCTGTTACTGCATATTACCGTATACCGCATATTACCGCATATTATCGCATACTTGTTTAAATATATATATATTAATTCTCATTTTAAAATCCGCATATATAAGTCCGCATAAAATCCGTATATGCGGTATGCGGTGGCCTTCTGCATACTGCATAGAAACTGCATTTTAAAACATTGCTTAGGATAGATCCCTTTGCAATTACTTCAAATAATTTGATGTTCTGGAATATTTGTTGAAGTATCTGCTTTGCTTGTCTCAGGTATCAGAATCAAGATGCTCTGAGATAATTTAAAATTTTAATTTAATTTAAATCACGTTTTATAAATTAATACGAACTTTCAAACTGTTTTTTTTATTAAAACTGCTAAGTTTCGATCAGATCCGTTTTTATTTTACTTTATTTGGTTTAAAATAAAATTTAAAATAAAATTACTCAGGATAGATCCCTTTGCAATTACTTAGGTAAGGTAAAATAGTTTGAGGTTTTTAAATATTCACTGACAAGGGTTGAAGTGGGGACATATTACATAATGTCTTTATTTTTCAAAACATAGAACAAAATACCCTCATTTCAAAATTCTTAACAAAATACCCCTGTGGACCCCACTTTTTTCCTCTCTTCCCCTCCCTCCCGCCCCGGGTCCGGACCCCCTAAAGTAACCCAACTTTTGGGTTTTTGATCGGGACCGTCCGATTCGATTATGTTGCTCGAGATCGTCTCGAGATTCGAATCCGTCGTCGGGATGTGGCTCTCCACTTCGGAATGGATGGTCTCGGATCCGAATCGGACGGTCCCGATTTAAAACCCAAAAATTGAGTTACTTCACTGGATCCGAATTCCTCCCACCCCTCCCTATTTACTCCCCATTATTCTTTATTTAAGTAAAATAATACAACTATGATTTCATTCATATTTTTAAGTTTTTTTAATTTTTGTGTATAATTATTAGAATTAAAAATTGTAGTGTAAAATTTTATTTGCTTAGATCAGAAAGCATAATATTAGCTTATACATAGAATCTTTTTTCAGCATATGAGTTATTTTAAAAATAATTATAATATAATGTATTAACTTATTTTATAAAATCTTTTTAAGTAACATATAATTTTTTTTAACGTATGCAATCTATCAAGTTTAATTATTTATGAGCAAGCCGAAAAGTTAGAGGAGAAAAACCTAAATTCATAAGCAAGTAATAGGTTAAAGGTACATTACTTATTATTGATAACAAGGTGAAATAGCTAAATTCAATTTTTTTCCCGTTTAATTTAGATGAGTAAATAGTCTAGAAATTAAATAGTTAAGCAGAAATTAAATTAAATAGTCTAGAAAAATAAAAAAATACAGCAAAGAATAAATAATACAGAAATATAATTACATTAATTTTCAATTGACCACATTATTATTTAATTAAAGAATCTAATTTATCACATTATCATTTCAATTGACCAATCCTAATTTAAATTGTTCTTAACATGTGATGTGATAAAATTCATATAATTGTTAAAGAAAGGAATATGAAAGTTTAAAATGAATAAACAAGATAGAATATCTATGTTAAAAAAAATATGTAAATTAAAAATATTTTATAAAATAAGTTAATACTATGTATTTTAATAATTTTTAAAATGATCTATATGTTGGAAAGATTCTACATATAAACTAATATTATATTTTTTTTATTTAAGCAAATAAAATTTTACGCTACAATTTTTAATTCTAATCAGTTATGCACAAAAAAGGTAAAAATAATTTAAAACGTTAATGAAATTATAGTTGAATTTTTCTATTTAAACAAAGAATAAAGGGAAAGAAGTGGGAGGGAGGGGAAGAGAGGAGAAAAATTGGGTCTACAAAGGTATTTTGTTAAGAATTTTGAGAGGAAGGTATTTTGTTCTATATTTTGAAAAAAGATGGCACAATGTAAAATTTTCCGTTGAAGTGTTTGCTTTGTTTGTCTTTGAGATCTGAATTCAAATCCCATAAGATAATTTAAAAAATAAATTTATATTTAAATCGTCTGATATTGCCTCTGTTTTATTAGAATTATTAAATTATATCCATTTTTATTTTACTTGATTCAGTATATAATAGACTTAAAAATAAAATTACTCAGGATAAATCCCTTGCAATTACTTAGGTAAGGTAAAATAGTTTGAAGTTTCAATATATATTCATTGGCAAAGGTTGAAATGTCTGCTTTTATTTATCTTTAAGATCTGACTTTCATATCCCACGAGATAATTTAAAAATATATTTATATTTAATTGCTTGTACCAACTTTTCAAACTGCCTTTATTTTTATTAAAATTGTCAAATTTCAATCGGATCCGTTTTTATTTTCCTTGATTCATTCAGTTTAAAATAAACTTAAAAATAAAAGAAATTATCCCGTACGGCCTGTAGAGATGGCTGATGATACTAACACAATCAATGTTTTTATTAACACAACAGATTCAAATATTTTACTTGTATGGACAAATTTGTCCTTGCTTAACTACTCTCTCTAAATGTCATATCTTTATTAAAATACACTTTCTTTATATTGATGGTCATTGCTTATTTATCTTATTTCCATAATTAAAACACCTAATGAAACAAGAATCAAGAACCTGCTGGGAATGTTTGATTTTTTTTTTTTAAACTAACAAGTATAGCTACAATATACTAAGCAACCATTTATTGAGTAAATAATCTTATTTTTTAGTAACTTTAGTCAACTTAGTTGGATTTGCATCATATGTCACTTTATTTATTTATTTATTTATTTGCATCAAATTACTGTAGTAATTGAAATTAAACTCGTATTGAAACAAAATATTATAAGCTAAAAAGTTGGTTGAAAGAATGATTTTGCCCCATGTAAAGAATGGGTTTTTAGTTTTATTATTTTCTATTTTTTTAAAAGAAAATGTATTAGGTGAAAACTCCAGTTATGAAAATAATATGAATAACAAATAAGTCATTAATATAAAGAAATAAACATGTACCTTATTGGTTGATGATTAGTATACAATTTGGCCATTCTTTAATTGTTTTCTTCCTCAACTTCTTTTATCCATAATTGTTTATCTTTATTTTCTCACTGATTTAGTTCATTAAAATTAACATGTATCTTATGTGATTTCTTATTTGGACTAAAAGTAATCTTAGCCATTTGTATATGATAGAAAAATTTGTCTTGATTTTTTGAAATAAGATTAAAATCAATTATTAAATTACATAATAATAGAATATATGACCATATTAAAAAAACAATGGACAGTTTTCAAAAATTAATCTAAACATAAATGCTACAAGGTAATATAAAAATTACGTATAAAATAAATAAATAATGTTTACACTAGAAATAACCAATTTTTTATCTCAACATAAATTAATAAATAAAATATTTCATCTCACGACTTCTCTCAACATTATTTTGACACAAAAAAGCTCCGTTTCAATAATAATCTTATACTTTTATTGCAGTTTTTTTTAATTGGTGTTTTTTTGAATTTATCTATGCTGTAATAACACAATAACAATAAATTAATCATGTTAATTTGCTAAACAAAATAATAATATAGTTAAATTTACTTTTATACTTCTTAGAGATCTCTTGTCCAATTAAAAAGGGAAGTCAGTCGTGGATGATAACCTGCCAACTGAAAAATAATAATTAATCTGTTCTGATAATATAATAGTTAAGCAATGACCGAAAGCAATTAACGATAACAGTCACAAGAAAAACGACCCCTAAATATCTCCCACACAACTTCCCACCAATTTTTGAACTCTCAATTATACAAAATATTCCAGTAAGAACACAACATTTTTTTTTTAACTGGAAGAAAATATTTAAGCAGTTTCAACTGTCGTTTCATGTGTTTAACAACTATCAAACTAATACCATATGATTTGAATCTTCATACTCAAATGTATATTTAAACTTGTTTTAATTAAAATGAGGGGTTGAATACATACTTTCATGAACTGAAACAAAACCTTAAATAGTTTCAATACCATTATCAATTATTTCGAACTTTCTAATAGACATTTCTTTCAACTAAGATAGATACTATTTTATGATTCTTTTAATTTTTTTTTTTCAGATAGATAAATCAACATGTAGATATCTAGGAATGAAGTTCCACAAGGTAAAATCATAAAATGAAAAAAAGACATTTCTATTATGATTATTGTGTTGTTTTCATCCTTTAAAACCGTCCCTCTTATTTTTTTTCCACATCATGCTCATATTCCCTTCTCCTACAACTTGACGGTCTTTATTTGGAGTAGGTCCGATGTCCATCTGACCTACTTTTAGGTTCAACGAGCATGATGACCGTCCGATCTAATTTAAGATTTAAAGCACGAAAATTGAAAATTGAAACAAACACGCACGAAGTTTAAAGCGTTCCGCACGAATCTTAAAGCAAATCGACGATGATTAAACCCATTGAACTAAAGTAGGTCCGATGCCCATCGGACCTACTCTCAAGTGCGGGCATCGGACCTACTCTCAAGTGCTTTATTTGACTTCTCTGGCGCCAGTGGTGGAAGGTAAGTATCTCCAAGGGTGGCTAAGCCACCCCCCAACAATTGCAATTTTTTTTTATCAAGTATATAGAAATTGAACTAATACTTTTATTTTAAGTGTATTAGTCCTCCCATGATAATACAAAAAATGTAAAGGGCTTGAATGTAAAATAGTTTGTGTTATATAAATTTTGGTTATTATTATTATTTTTTAAATATGATGTTTATTCGGTTAGTCTCTCTTCATACTCTCTTCACTTCACTGACTCCGTTAATCAAGGATACTTCTGCTCAGCAAAAGAAAATATGATTATAGATCGTCAAAGAAATTGACTGTGCATGTTAGATAGAAGAAAAAAAAATCCAATCAAGGTTTATTATATACTTGAAGTTTTAAATTAATTCCAATTTATAGATTCTTGATATAATTTTGAGATTATATAAGAGGATTTTATATTTTATTTTTATGATTGTACATTTTTTGTTTTGTTTTTGAGATACTGCTTGCGGACTTTGATAAAAGAAAGAGCTATCAGAATATTTTTATTTTACTTAAAAATGTAATAAAAAAAAATATTATAAAGAATATAAAAATAATCTTCACTAAGAGCATCTACATCTCTGGTATTATTAGAGTTTATAATCTGACGTGGCAGTTTCTAATCTAGTTTCAGATATGAGAGAGTTTCTTATTTAGAAACTATGTAGTAAAGTTTCTTATTAAGAAACTGTTTATAAACTCCATACTGATCAAATTATTTGCTCAAATTATTTCTGCTTTTAATTTGTTGCTGATCTGATTTAATAGAAATTCTAAAATTAATTTAAAAAATATGAGAGTTATATCTTAATTTCTAAAAAGATATTAACAATTATTAAGAAAATCACTTGAGACGTTGTTGAAATTTAGATGCTCTAAAGCATGAGATCCTACCAATCAAAAGCAATATTTTATATGGAGGAATTATAACGTGATCCCTTTTTTCAAATATATAATTGAAAGGACATTAATTTCACTATTAAACAAAACAAAAAGATGAGAGGAAGCGGTGTACATTTCTCATGCTTATTAGTTATCTAATCAGTATATCCGGTTTCTTTCTTTTAAATTTTACTGTGTGAACTGATTGATCCAGGGACCCACAGAAAAATAATTTAGAAACATGACAACATCATGAACATTCCGATGTTATCTCGAATTATGGCACGGATGTTTTTTTTTTCGGAAGATTTACGATTTTTTTTGTGTTGCTTACTATTTTTCAAAGTTAATAAATAATTTATCATTAGTCGTGACGGAAATTTGGAGATTTGATCTTCAATTTTATTAAAAGAAAATATTATTAATCGTTGTTATTGAAAAATTATGTACTATTATTCGTCGTAGTTAGTCATTCGAAACGGACTGAAATATTGATCACATACGCAGTAAAAAATAAAAATGAATAATGTATATAAAAATAAATATAATAATACAACTCCAACGTTGGATCCTCCCAAACAAAATAGACTACAAAAGAAAAAGACAAAAAAAACAATACAAGGCATATATCAGTTGGGCATTAATTGATGGGTCTAAATTATAGCTAATAAAATTTATAATTTAATATTGTAATTGATCGGATCACAAGTGCATAATTTTAACGATGTACGCTACTATAAAACGTTAACTATACACGGCATATCATATATGGATGCGAAAAAATTCAAATAAACAGTGTGTAATGGAATGAGGCACTTGTGCGGAAATAAGCTCAATCATACACTCACGGTCATTTAAAACGTAACTGTGTACTAAAGACACCTATATTTGTACAGGGTTTATTATTAATAAACCATGTACGGCTGTACTACTTCATACACGGTTTTTTCTAAAAATATCCGTGTATGATTTTGCTCAGTTTCTAAACACTGTTTTTAATAGAAGTCGTGTACAATTCAGTGTTCTAAATAGCGCGCTATAGCGTTTTTGGACCCTAAACGCTAAGCTATGGCATGAAAATACGCTAATTGCGCTACGGCCGCTATAGCGGTAATAGCGGTCCGCTATAGCGCACAGCGTGTAGTGCGCTATTTGCGCGCAATGCATATTGAGCTTTTTTAGACAATTTATATGGACTTAAATAAAGATCCATAAATTTATTTTGTATAGAAAAAAAATAATAGAATGAATCATGATGCTTAAGATATTTTGTATACAAAAAGATCGATAGTTTATGATATTATTATAGATATTTTGAACCATGGACTTTTGTACTAGTTCAATATGAATATTATAATTTCTTAATTAATTTAGTGTTATTTATTGTTCTATGAAACTTTAGATAATGTTAATATATAGTACAAATATATAATATAATTTTTATAAAAAAAAAAACGCTATTTGGAATAGCTTCCGCTATAGCTACGCTATTCGCTATAGCTTTTTTTGTAGCCTTCCCGCTATGACGCTATAAACGCTATTTAAAACATTGGTACAATTCATTCGCGCCTCTCAATTAAAACTCTTGTTATCTGTTAATTATTTATTTTATTTAGAAATCACCCCTCAACTGTCTCTTCACATCTACTCCATTTAAGTTCAGCCCCCTCATCAAAGAAATTACTTGTGCATGTTAGACAGGAGAAAAAAATATCCAATCAAATGGTATATGCTTTAAGGTTTTAAATTTTTTCCAATTTATTGATTCTTCATATAATTTTGAGATTTTATAAGAGGATTTTTTATTTTATTTTTATGATTGTATTTTTTTTTGGTGGTATTACGTACGGACTTTGATAAAAATAAGAGCGATCAGAATATTTTTATTTTACTTAAAAATGTAGTCAATAGAGAATATAAAAATAGTCTTCGTTGAGGCATGAAATCCTCAAATCAAGAGCAATATTATTAAATAATTAAATAAAACAGATAGAGTAATTTTATTTTTTGATGTCATAGATGAATACGAAAAAAAATTTGGATACAAATTTTGAAACCGAAATTTTATTCCGATCGAAACTGTGTTTTTATTTTCTAAAAGTGTAGCTGATTTTTTTTAAATAGAATGAGTGTTTGGATTTATTTAGAAATAGTAGCTGGGATATTTTTAAAATAAAAAGAATAGCCAATTTTTTTTCTGAAATAGAAAGAGTGCTGAAACCTTTTCTAAAACAAAAGAAAACACTTTGGATATGGAAAAAAATTTTGATCCGAAATATTTTTTTGGATAGATGTATGGCATCGAAAATCTCAAGTATTATTTATGTTTCTCTTTATTACTTAATTATAATTTCTACAAATAAAAAATTCCCTTCTCATGCTTAGTTCTCTAATTAGTATTTTTTTTTTCTTTTTTTTAAATTTTATTGTGTGCATTGATTGATCCAGGGGATCCACAGAAAATTTTGGCCACTAGCAGCAAGAAAGAAATAAGAAAGTAGAAACATAGACAACATTTTTTTGAAGCTCTACTTTTTTTTTTCTTACTATTTTTTAATGGTGGAGATTTTGTCCAAAGAACTATGAACAAAGTTTCATCCAAAGTAAATTCTAAGCCGTCCGATCTGTACTAAAATTTTCAGAGACGGTTTAGAATTATATGAAAAATTAAAGTTATTAGTTTTTAAATATGTTCATACAAATCTTAAAACATATCAGATGACTAGGTCCGGTTTTAGATGATATTTTGTCCAAAGCCTTTTGAACAAAATCCAATTTCGTTTTTTAAAGGTATTAAATAATGGATTATTACTCGTTATGAAATTTGAAAGCTTTACCTCTATTTTTCTTTAAAAAAAATATTATTTGTCACTGTCATTAAAAAAATTACATAATATCATTTGTCGCAGTTAGTCCTTCGAAATGAACTGAAATATCGATAGCATATGCAGTGAAAATAAAATAAATAATGTATATAAAAATGAGTACAAGAATACAACTCTAATATTCAATACAATAAAATAGACTAAAAAAAAACCACTGCAAGAAAAAAAAACTATCCCGGAATATATCTGTTCGGTACATTTCTCTGTCTTGTTTGTGGCTTTGCACGCTCCGAAAACATTAAGACTGAGCCTTCTCGTGCCGATATTTTTTTAATATCCAATATTAAAATAAAATTAATAAAATACCCACTATTTTTGAAAAATTATAAAAATGCCCAGACCACCGACTCGATAGCTGAATTCTTTTCTGGACCACCGAAAAACTCGGCGGCCGAATAACATAATTTTTTTTATTCTTAGGTTTATGTCAGAAACCCTTTTGGATTTATGGTTTTTTTATTTAATTAGAAATTTTTATGATTTTTTTATTTTTCTATTAAAATATTAGAAATATTTTTATATTTCGTTGAAAATAGATGGAATATTATATAATTTAATTTACTAGAAAGACTACAACAAATAATCCCGGTCAACATTTTTCAGTCGGGATTTTTTTGCAGCTATAAGAAAAATTAAAATATTTTTTTGTGCATTACAGAAAAAAAAAAAATATTTTGGATCTAAGTTATTGATCTCGGTTCAAAAGTCACTTTTGGATAAATGAAGAAATTATTGTGGTCCTTCTAGTACATTCAAATTCTAAGGTACTCCCTAGAAGTTATTTTATATTTTTTAATATTTTAATATTTTCCTAAAATCACTTATAAGAAAATAGATGGAATAACTTAAAATTTGAATGTATTAGAAGGACCACAATAATTTCTTTATTTACTCAGATATGATTTTTGAACCAGAATCAATAACTCAGATTCAAAATATTTTTATTTTTTTCAGTAACACACAAAGAAATACTTTAATTTTTCTTACAGCTACAAAAAACCTCGACTGAAAAATGTTGACCGGTGTTATTTGCTACAGTCTTTCTAGTAAATTATATAATATTCCATCTACTTTCAAAAAAATATAAAAAATATTTCTAATATTTTAATAGAAAAATAAAAAAATCATAAAATTTTACAATTAAATAAAAAAACCATAAATCCAAAAAGGGTTTTTGACATAAATCTAAGAATAAAATAAATTATGTTATTCGGCCGCCGAGAATTCCGACGTTAAGAAAATCAGTGACCTAAGTATTTTTAAAATTTCTAAAAAAATTGTGGGCATTTTGTATTAATTTTTATTTAATATTGAATACTAATAAATATTTCGGCTTCTCGTGTGACATATATTGATAAGGCGTCAGATAAGATTAAGTGCACCTCCCTCATGCGACGTGATGCACCCAATAGTCAATATCGATCAACACGTTAATAGCTATTATATCATGATCATGCGTTACCTACATAAATTAAATATTGACCTTTATTGAACATAAGAAAGAACCGTTTATGAACATGCATTTTATTAATTCAATATTATCATATATGTCCAAAGCACTGGGTGAATTTTTTTTTATAAACCGTCATAAAAAAAAAATCAGAAACGAGATTAATTGCTTAAGTTTTAAAAACAAATCATTTCCGGTAGACACGTTTTAATTACACATTCGAATTTCGGTATCCTTTTTTCTTCTCCCCTAATCCTTCCAACCGGCTAAAAAAATCAAAATTAAATAAACCGAACTTGATTTTCCGCATGAGCCTTTGGATTCCGAACTTCATTTTTCATCCCCACTCTTTCTCTTCTCCACCGAATTTCAAATTCGGAATACAATTTCAATTTATGTCCCTTTGATAAATCTAAAATCTTGATTTACACGTAAGTCATTTTAAGCAATTCTCATTCACAAGTCCCTGTGAATGGGACCCACTTGTCAATACACTACAATAATGGGACAGTATCTGTGAGAATAAAAAGTGACTATCTGCGAGAGTATACCAACAGAAAGGTGATAGCTTTAATGTTAGATTGGTGAAAAAGTTTGGTCATTATAAAAATGACCAACCTTATTGAAACACACAAGCATTGTCATTATAAATGGATCATTCCCGTGGTGTGCACAAGTATTAAAAAACTATTGAAGCTTCGGTTCAACAAAGAATGAAATTTGTTCTTTAGATTAAAAATGGTGACTAAATCTTCTTAACATCTTTTCAGTAATTGTTAAATTAGAAGAATATTAATTTGATAATCATTATGAACTTAGTTAAATTTATATAGTTACTAACAACTATTAAGTACAATGAAGACATTTTTGTATTTTAGTTTGAGCATTTTAGTACTGTAAGCTTCCAATAAAAAAAAAGTATTGTAGCTGAGAACAAAAATTTCACTGAGCTAATATCTGCAATCAGAGTAGATCTAAGGTGTTCTTAAGTTCGCCAAGTCTCATTGTGAATTCAACTCTAAAATTTATCGGACTGGCTTCAAACGACGAATCCGAACAGTTAAAACTCATCTAATTTACGACTGATGCATCAATATGTGAAAATTTTAAATTTTCAAATTAATTTAGTTTAAAGTAAAGCGGTCAAAATTAAAAAGTTTACAAATTAATTTTAATGCATTCATTTTTTGAACATTCTTTACCACTTGACTCTGTACAAAATTAATTTGAAAGTTTAATATTTTCATATGTAGACGCATCAACGTAAGGTAGATGAGTTTCGACAATTAAGATTCGTCGTTTGAAGCCAATGTGATGGGTTTTAAAATTGAGTTCACAAAGAGACTTGGTGAACTTAAGAACACCCTAGTTCTACTTGTGCAATCGATTATTTTATATTCATTAAAACCTTAAGGACTTGGATGCTAATAAAAAAAGTGAGGGGAACTTTGTAAAATTACCATACCCCCTTCAATTGGAAACTCAAAATGAAATTATGTATGGAAATTTGCAAACCTAATTTCATTTTTAGTACGGGACATCAAGGGTTGTAATAGGGGTGCAAACGGATCGTGGATACGGATCGTATAATGGTGTGATCATACCGTATCCGTTTTTATTTTCAGATACGGATACGGATGAGATATTAGACAGATACGTATTGATATGGATCGGATATTGGATATCCGTAGATATATACATAAACATGTTTATAATATATATTAAACTATATGATATATATCTACTATTCGGATACGGATAATTAAAATTCAAAACCATATATGTATCCGTATCCGCACGGATATTATCCGATCCGTTTGCACCCCTAGTTGGAAGGAAGCGCATATGCTGAAATCCGAGATCGGTAACAGTAATCCTGAAATCCCTGCAATACGAATCCAGCCGTCAAACTATTCCGAGATGTGTGCAAGAAAAAACCAGCTGTTTTGAGATGCGTTTTCGAAAAAAATTTGATGGCTGGATTCGGATTGCAGGGATTTCAGAATTACTGTTCATTGGTTTTAGAATTTTAGCTGATTCGAATCCTAGTTAGAACAGGTCAGTATGTGTGGCCATCCACACAAAGTTGGGTATTAAAATTCATATTTGGAATTTGGCCATACATTCGAAGTTGGATATCAAAATTAAAAGGGTAATTATATCTTCCCCTATCTATCCATCTCCCATTTCATCCTCCAACTAACTAACTACCTTTTCTAACTATAATTCAAAATTCTAACTACCTAATGGCCCTACAAATTAATTATCCAATTTTCTCCATTTATTTCTTTCCTCTTTCTCCCTCCCTCTCCCACCTCTCCCACCTCTCCCACCTCTCCCTCTCCACCTCCGCCTCCACCTCCACCTCCGCCCGCCTCTCCCACCTCTCCCTCTGCGCCTCCGCCCGCCTCTCCCACCTCTCCCTCTCGGCCTCCCTCTCCCACCTCCACCTCCGTCTCTCACCTCCGTCTCCCACCTCCCACCTCCGCCTCCTCTCTCTCCCAGCTCCGCCTCCGCCGGAGTAGATCCATCACTGTCGACCGCCGGGTCAGATCCGCCTCCGCCGGGTCAGATCTGAGTTATTTGCAAAGAACAAAGCTTCATTAATGGTGAATTAGAACAGTGCGTACTAAGTACATATGGATGAATACTTAATGTTTTAGAGATGAATACTTCAACGTTTATGGATGAATACTTAATATCTTAGGCATAAATACTTTAACTTATATGTATGAATACTTGATATCTTATGGATGAATAATTTTTATTTGTTTGGTATGCACATATGTTTGTTATACTCTTGGTACATTAACTATTTACACTTACACGATGATGATGAATACTTGCTTAATGCGGGATGAATACTTGCATGACGAGGTGTGAATACTTGTGCAACGGACAACTCGAAAGTATGTCATCATGGATCTCATTTGAAAGAGAAAATTATGTAGAAGACATTCGTGGTTTTAGATTTGCAAAATTCCTCACAGATCGTCAGAAATATTGGTTAGATTGAACGGAAAAAAAAACCCATCTCTAAAAACGTGTAATACTCTTGGTACATTAACTATTTACACTTACACGATGAGGATGAATACTTGCTTAATGCGGGATGAATACTTGCATGACGAGGTGTGAATACTTGTGCAACGGACAACTCGAAAGTATGTCATCATGGATCTCATTTGAAAGAGAAAATTATTTAGAAGACATTCGTGGTTTTAGATTTGCAAAATTCCTCACAGATCGTCAGAAATATTGGTTAGATTGAACGGAGAAAAAAAAATCCATCTCTAAAAACGTGTAAAAGATGAGTGATTGATGTGTCCAAGTATGCTTCTATTGCAAAGATGAATACATTTATATAGATGGATGAATGCTAGTTGTGTTACAGATGAATATTTTTTTTGCAAATTTCTAAAATGAGCTGAAGGTAGTTAGAAGTCCCCCACTTAATTAATGCGCTGACGGTTATGCGGTCCCCCACTTAATTAATGCTCTGACAGTTGTGCGGTCCCCCACACATGTTGTTTGTCCTCTACTTTCTTGTTGTAATATATCCAAATATGTTTCTATTGCAAATGTGAATACCTTCATATAGATGGATGAATACTAGTTGTGCTACATATGAATACTTCTGCAAATTTCTAAAATACACTGACAGTTATAAATTCTAACTAACTAACTACCTTAATTAATGCAACTGACGGGGGATGAAACGGGGGATTGTTCACGGGGGAGAGCTAGGCGGACCCAAATTAAAATTCAGAATTTGAAAGTGAGTACCGAAATCATTTTTAGTATTGATAATATTTAAAAAAAAAAAAAGCAAGCAATCAACTAGGTTACCGATTTTTTTTTTTGGATGATGGTTTATAAAAAATATTCCCCCCAGACGTCAAATACGGATATTGTGTGCACTCACTCCCGTTAGCAGGGCAATCCTACGGAAATAAATCAGTTGAAATTCCAAGATCGGATACTGTTCATCCTGAAATTTCTGCAATTTAAAATTCAGCTATTGAATTTTTTCGAGAACGCATATCAAAACAACTGATTTTTTCTTGCACGCATCTCATAACAGTTCAACGGTTGAATTCGGTTACAAGAATTTCAGGTGAACAGTACCGACCTCGAATTTTAACATATTCGGATCCCAATCCTACATAACATATATCGGAGTTTGGGTTCGAGTTGAGACTGACATCGACCGTGAACAAGACAATCTTACGTAGCATGGTGCCGTGTTTTTTGTTTCTTTAAATATTAAAAGCCAGTGTTCTAAAAGCCATAATGCGATAATGACTATTTAAAATCTTGCTAAAAAAATTAAAGAAAATCAGACCAATCACAGTACCTACAACTGGATATAAGCTGTTTATAAACGGCCTTTGGAGTAATTGAAGAGCTATATTATCCAAAATTCGAATTCCAATCAGTAGCAGCTGGGCGTCGATCACAGCACGTTGTTATCAAACCCATAGACTACTGAATCATCCATCAATCATGTGAGGTTCAGGTTGCTGGCTTGCTGCTTCCGATCTATAATAAATGCCCCACTGTGGTCAATTCACTGTGCCTCTAATTAGGATGCTCTTTGCCAACTGGATATACGGACAAAATAGTAAAAATTAACTAATTTATATACTGACAAAATAAGAAAGCAAAGTGCAAAAATTATCTTACAAGGCATAATTATATAACTATTTTGAATTATAAAATTATTTTTTAATTTTAAAAATAAATAAAATAGAGTCCGGTTATGATGATATCGATGACATTTCGATTTAAGTGTCACCGGTTTCAAAATATATCGGATGGGTTTCAAACGATAATTTCAAACCGTTTCAAACCAATCTACTTCACAAATGATGTATTTACATGCAAAATTTATAAACTTTGATGGTATTTAATATCAAGTTAACAGGTCATAAGAAATAGGATCTTTAAGTTAATTTTAATACATTTATTTTTTATTACATTTTGACCGCTTGTCTCAGGGACGGAGTCAGATTTTCGAACTATGAGAGTCAGACACATATAGAAGCCAATCACATAAAAGTTTTCATCGGAGAATGAGGGTCAATTTTACAGTACCATGACATTTTACTCTAAATTATATAGAACATTATATATACATATAAAAAAATTAAAAAAATGAGGATCAATTGACTCTATACATTCAATGTAAATTTGCCTCTGACTTGACTTGACTAAATGTTATTGAAAATTTATAAATTTTACATACAAATATATCGTTCGTAAAGTAAATTGATTTGAACTTATTATTTGAAGATCTATCTAATAAATTTTGAAAGTCAATAACAATTATAATCATAATAAAATGTAAGAGGAGGGTTCAAATGCCTTCATTTTTTGTGCCTCCACCATGCCTCTATTTCTAAAAACTTTAATAACTCAAAATTTAAACTTAAAAGTCAAAATAAAACTGTTAGATATGATCTACATTATTTTATCTATGTGCTTATAAAAAATTATCACATTTTGATTTTGTTTTTATGTGAATCAATAAGTTGAAAAGTAACGTCTAGAAATTATCCACATCAGTATATTTTTTACAAACTTGATGACAACAAAACAAAATTGAAATGTCATAATTTTTTACACGTGCACAGATAAAATGATGTAGATCATACCCAACGGTTTTATTTTGACTTTTAAATTTTAAATTTTGAATTATTAAAGTTTTTAAAGATAGAGGCATGAAAGACATAAAAAATAAATGTATTTGAACCCTCCTCAAAATGTAAAACAATATCATAATAATCGGACTCATAAAATAAATACATTTTCCAACTTATTGGACGAGTGACAAATGCCATCATCCTCTCTGCCGTATTTGTGATTTCTGGACAAAACACCTTTGAACGACAAAATTTTACATGCTGACAGATGCAACATTAGAACAGGTTGAATTGCTGCTCTACTTTCCTCAAAAAAAAAAAAAAAAAATGCTGCTCTACCATCAATAAAAAATATATAATTTAGTTCATATCTCAGCAAATATACATAAGAAACATAAATATTCCATATTATGAAACAGATAAAACATAGGATGTGAATAATTACTACAATATAAGTAGAAGAAGGTTCAGACATATTTAATTAGTGCATTTCAGTAGATATTAAATAATTCTTAGGAGCATGTCAATAGGGCATTAGGGCTGGCAAAAAAAAAGATGTAGCTTTTGGTTCGTTCAAAATTGGATCAGGAAAAAATTGTAACTAGTTTGCTGGATTATGGCTTAGCTCGTAACTGATTCAGCTAAAGCCAGACTGGATTCTACTCGATCTAACATGAATTGAGTTCAAACTTTACCTGACTCGACTCGGCTTAGTTTAGTTCGTTTATAAAACCCAACATGACAACATTAATTTGTGTGTTGATAGGTACGATACAGGTAGGATGGAAGTATTTTCATATCCATATCCACTGAGAATTAACTTTACCCATACCATACCCTATCATTACCTGTTAAAATTATCGGGTAATAAAATGTTAGCGGGTGAATAACAAATAATACTAATATAATATAATTTTATTATATTTTACAAATAGAACATTAAAACTCATTTACTTCACACATATGCAATTACATTACTAATAAAAAACAAAAAAAACAAATGTGTCATCAATTCCAACTAAATTGTTTTTTTTTTATAAAGCAAGAGAATTAAAAAGTACGAATATCTCTTCGGACAAATTAAATTTACAACTAAATAATGAGACATGCAAATAAAACTAATATGTTGAACATTTTTTCTTATAACAAAAAAACATATACTAAATAAGAAAAGTACATCACTAATTATCAGGGTTCTAAATAGCGCGCTATAGCGTTTTCGGACCTATAGCGGCGCAATATGGCAATAGCGTCATTTTTTTAGGCGTTCCGCTATGACGCGATAAACGCTATTTAAACCTTTGCTAATTATTGCTCAAATATTATCATACGAAATATCACGCAAATAAGTTTCACCATCACTAATTTGCTCAAACATTATCATATAATTTTATTTTATATAATTACTTTATGAGGAGGGTTCAAATGCCTCCATTTTTTGTGCCTCCACCATGCCTCCATTTTTAAAACTTTAATAACTCAAAATTTAAATCATAAACGTCAAAATAAAACCATTAGATGTGATCTATATTATTTTCTTTATGTGCTCATAAAAAATTATCACATTTTGGTTTTGTTTTTATGTGAATCAATAAGTTAAAAAATTAACGTCTAAAAATTATCCACATTAGTACGTTTTTACAAGCTCTTGGTGACAACCAAAACAAAGTTGAAATATCATAATTTTTTGCACATGCATAGATAAAATTATTTAGATCATATCTAACGGTTTTATTTTGACTTTTAAGTTTTAAATTTTGAGTTATTAAAGGTTTTAAAAATAGAGGCATGATGAAGGCACACAAAATAGAGACATTTGAACCCTCTTATTTTATAGGGTAACATGTACAAAATATCCTTTACTTGTACCGTTATCTGTTTAACTAACGAAAAAAATTTCTTACTCATATCCACATCAGATAAGTTAATTAAAAAAAATCTTACCAATATCCTCTTTATCGAATACAATACGGGTCGGATAAACAATTAAAAGAGTATTGTTGACACCCTAAACATTTCATAAAACCTCTTGGAGTCCAAAATTAACTAGTGGGTACATACATATCATACTTTCTATTCTAAACTAGGTTATTTAATAGTTTATTATTAGTTTATCAGAAGTATCATTCTGAGAGAATGATATTCTCCTACATAAAAATATAGAGATGAGAAGATGTAGCTTAACCGGTGTAGCAGGTCACTCATATATGACAATAATGTTCTTTTGTTTCTCAAACCTTTGAATCATGACAAGTTGCCTCCTGAACATTTAATTTTGACAATCATTTCTCTGAACTATGCAATCAATAAAAGTATAAAACAGATCTTCTCCCCGGTAATTAATTTACTATTTAATGCTCGACTTTAGAATGATCGGATTATCCTTAGTAGTTTAATAAAAATATTTTAAAATTATGATTCATGACTCTTTAATTTATAAAAAGTTAGTATTTTTTTGAAATGTAGATACTTGATTAATATTCATAATACATGAGATATTAGCTATTTTTTATTTTTGTGTTCGTATGCTTTATTTTATTTTTGATAGAAAATAGTTCCTAGTGCTTTTTATTTAGCATCAAATAGCAAACTATTATGAAATAAGAAATTATTATTAATTTGAAGTTGATATTAAAAATTCTAAAAGTATTAGAATTGGTAAAATTATTTAAACAAGTACCTATTATGGTCATTTTTTTAAAAAAAATTAACCATACAGTAAATTGACTGTCGGAGGTGTTTGTTATGGAACAAACTCCGCTGCTTTTCTGAGAGAAAAGCAGGGTCTTGTTTTTTCTATCTCAACCATTAAAAATCGTTGAGATCTGTGCATGAAAAAGTTTTTTTTTATCAAGATATGTGAATGAAACATTTTAAATGGTTGAGATCGGAAAAACATAATGCTGCTTTTCTATAAAAAAAAAGCAGCATAGCCTTATCCGTTTGTTACTGATTGTATATTTAAAATAGCGGCTTAAAATAGGTTCTCAATTACGACCGAATAAAACGAAATTCACCCAGTTGGCGCACAGTTTATATTTCCGAGATCTATGAGACCCACCCTTTGTATGAAAGCTCTAAATTTCTTGTGCTTTGATTTGAAATTAGAGTTTCCACCCGCTTTCTCACAAGCATCCGATATACAATTTGAAGTCTCCAATTGTGCATATCGGTAAGCTTTGATCGTTTGCATAGTGCTCAATACGATCTCAAATGTAGTCATTGACTCCGTCTTCGCAGTCACCATAGACAGCGAATAGTACCCAAGCCAATGAGCTTGGATTTATTTGAATTTTTGCAACTATAAAAAACTTGAGAGGTTTCGAGAATCGAGGCCGAGATGTTATCTTACCGGATAGGGTTTGGGTTTAGCGTTCAACTTTCCATGTTACTCCAAAAAAAAAAAAAATTAAACTTGGGTACAAAGATTATTAAACGACAATCATTCTATATCTAAACACGAAAGAATCGTCACGGTTAGACTAGGGAACTTTTGGTGGATAAGGGATCAAACTAGAATACAATCTTTCACAATCTATCTTTTCTTTTTTGGTTATGTGCATCCAAGTTGGCTACACAGATTCCCAATTATGTGGATAAGATCACAGTTTCTCTTTATAAGTAGATTAACTTAGTCAGCCAACTACTTTCTAAAAACTACAAATCCGGCAACATATCATAAAATATGTGATCACATGTATGGAGCAACTAATGAAATTGTTTGTGAAGATTAAATTATAGCAAGTTCACAACATCAACCAGTGTTGAACTATGCAGGACCAAAACATGTCACAAGAAAAAAATGTACAGGATCAAAACATGTTCAAAATGAATGGAGTCGATAGAATACAGATGCCATTTACTATCTGAGTTGGTTTTGGAAGACACTAAATAGGCAAGTTTATCTGCTAATAAAACGGAACTTGTAAAACGTACGAACACAACGAGACAAACCTGTGCTGAACAACACAAGACCAAAACATGTTAAAAGAATAAAGTAGGGAATATTCAGATTACAGTACAACTACATGTGTGTGTATGGACCATCTAATTTGCCCTTTCCACGCTTTTATCAGATGAAGTTAGGCTTATTTGATGTAAATAAGGATATAACATATACAAGTGAGAAAAAAGGGCCTGTTATGTTATGCCCTGAAACATGGGCTTCTGGTCAAGATCTTCAAGAAATTTCGGTCTACTTGCACGTTCTTACAAGGCAAGGCCTAACCTTAAAAAAAGACCTAAACATCAAATCAGGACAAGTATCCTTCCATCATGAAAGCATTCACAAATCCAAATCATACTAGCACGAAAGCGCAATTATTAATCCTCTAATTCTAGAACTATTGAATACTTACGAGAATAAAGCAACATCCAGTAAATATCCAGGCATCCAAAATCAGAAACAAACTAAAGACCAAACTGCCCTTCTGACACTCTGCTCTCAGAAGTCTACTTGTTCTTGGAAGACTTCTTCTTGGAGCTGGAGAAGGAGGTGTTAGTGCTAACTTGTGGCTTGGGATGCTTCTCAGCCTCACTCGGGTCGAGCCACTTGAGGGGCTGGCGGTTGAAGAAGGGCCAGTTCGGCACAGTTATTAAAGCAGTGAGAACGACCCCACCGGCATAAATCAGCATCATGAGGCGGAAGTCACGCATAAAATAACCAATGGCAAATGCGGCCACAGCCGAGGCCACCAAAAAGATTTGCATCAGCATTTCTGCATGCTTCTGCCCCTGCCAATCCATCTGGAGAAAAAAAAGAATAAGCACTTTGGAGTTTATTTATATATCTAAGAATTGCTAAAAGTCACGAAATCTTTTAGGAATTCCATTTTTAATATCATCCCTGAAAAATCTAGAATACTGAGGCCAAAGAAGTAATGTCGCTGCCGAAAAAGATCCAGGAATATAGGATGCAAACTATAGAATTAAGACTAACTTAACCTGAATTTTTTAACAACAAAAGTTTCCTTAATAGAAACTTGATCCCAATTAATTTAAATATCACCTAAAATTCTGGGTTAAAAATGTATTGATAAACTGTAGAAAACTCGATCCTTCAACTAAACAAAACCTGGATGTTCTTATACATGAGCATTTTCAGTTATAACTTTAAGTCTTAGTTGAGAGGTTAAGAGCAAGTCGAAAATGTAATAGAAAGATAAACAGATTTATCAAAAAAAGTCGTGATCAGTAAGAACTACTGAAGCAATACATACTCCAATTGCAAAATGATACATATTTTATGGAAGAGGAAGAACTACATATGCATGATGACCTAAATTCCAAGAAATGAAGCTTTACTTGTGTTCAGTTGTTTCTCTTAGCAAATGTTTCTAGTCTTAAATCTCTAAAGTCAGATTATTCCAATAGTCCAATTATAAGGGTACAATAGAACAAAGATCCACAATTTACCCAACAGCATTCCGATGGACTAATTGTTATGGTGCTGGATGGATCATGACCTAAATTTGGCTTGGTAATTTGATTGGATGGTTCGGGTAATTGAAGGAAGGTTTTTTTTTTTTTTCCTTTATAGAAATCAGGGAAGAGAGAAGGAGAGGTTACATAGAGAAGAATTACAGAGATTGGATTACTCTTCTTAGTTCATCACTTCCTTTAGTATTCCGATGTATATTACAATGCTTAATGAGGTGTTTACAGCCTTCCGATACTAATAATAACTAACTTTCAACAGTTACTCAAAATTTTCTCACTACATGTCACAAATTGACTAAAACATTTTTTTTCATATTACTAATAAACAAAATCCAATTACCTTAATAAAAATTATCCAGTTTGCATTCTACTTTATCTTGGTATAGGACACTAAGTGCATTTTAAGAGACAACTTGCTTATCTTGAATAATAAAAATAAAATAATATGAGCTTTTAAGAGCCAACTGTGAAATAATCAGAGGCCGAATCTCATTTTCTACACACAATTGGTTCTAATTGTCGTAAAACCTAGATCAACATACAGAACGGGAAATCTAACCAGCATTAACATTCTCAAATTCTGCTCATCTCTCTAATTCAAACATGAAAACCCGATAAAAATAATCGATCAATTTCAATCAAAAGAACGAACTGTGTTGATAGATTTGAGATACCGTTACCATCTGAGTTGATCTGGGCAGACGCAAAATAGGAAGTAAAGAAAGATTAGCAAAACACAAAATGCAAGAAAGGACAGAACAAATATAAACCAATTACCTTAAAAATTATCCAGTCTGCATTCTACTATAATCTCAGTATATGACACTAAGTGCATTTTAAGAGACAACTTGCTTATCTTGAATAGTAAAAATAAAATAATATTAGCTTGTAAGAGCCAACGGTGAAATAATCAGAGGTCAAATCTCATTTTCTACACACTGTAGCTGGTTCTAGTTGTCGTAAAATCTAGATCAACATACGGAACGGGAAATCTAGCCAGCAATAACATTCTCAATTTCTGCTCATCTCATAATTCAAACATGAAAAGCCGATCAGAAAAATGATCAATTTCGATCAAAAGAATGAACCGTGTTGATAGATTTGAGATACCATTACCATCTGGGTTGATCTGGGCAGACATGAAATAGGAAGTAAACACAGATTCGCGAAACGAAAAATGCAAGAGAGGACAGAACAAACAGTACCTTTGTGCGATGAGACCTTCGATTTGAGATGAGAAGAGGTAGAGACTAGAGAGTAGAGAGAGCAGACCAGGTCTATGGGGAATTTTTTCAGCAATTAACACTGTTTTCTCACCAATTCCTACCTAGGGTTGTATACTTGTATAAAATCAAGACGAAGCGGAGAGTTTTTTCTCATTTCCAATTTGAGATTGTTGGTGTTTCTGTTTTCTTTCTCGTTAATGAGAAATGGGCTTTGTTTATTTTGGGCCTCTCTATTACTTAAATTAAATTCAAGGCCTCTTTCTCCCTAGGTAGTAGGAAAGTCGGACTATCAAAATAAGGTTAGTTTCCAGTGGAGCCGATTTAAAACGGGCTCTGAGGATCTTACTTTCTATCCTATGGAATTTTACTATAGTATAAAAAGAACAAGAGGATGGCTAATTTGCTGCTGGCAGCATTTCGGCCAGCTGCTGCCGGGGGCATATCTGTCATACTGATGTTCAAACAACAAATTCAAACCGTTAGATGTGATCTCTATATTAAAATCTACTTGGAGACCAAATTTTACATTTTTTGGAATTTTTTTACTATTTATTAAGCCACTTTGAAAATTCCAGATCATATGGTCCAGACTGTTTTTACTGTTCACTCGGATCAGCAATTTTCAAAGTGGCTTAATAAATAGTAAAAAAAATTCCAAAAAATATAAAATTTGGTCTCCAAGTAGATTTTAATATAGAGATCATATCTAACGGTTTGGATTTGTTGTTTGAACATCAGTATGACAGATATGCCCCCGGTAGCAGCTGGCTGAAATGCTGCCAGTAGCAAATTAGTCATACTCAAAGAACAATATAAATTTTGAATAGAAAAATAAAAAATGGAATCACGTCACTTTTTATACTAGTATTAATTTTTCTCTGTGTACGACTTTACTTCAATGCCACTGAGAAGTAGGGCTGCACAACAAATTCGTACTTCGTAATTTGATTCGAGTTTGATTCGAAAAAGTTTGTAAAAATTTCGATTCAAAATTGAGTTCGTTCAAAATTAATTCAAACCAAACTCAAACTGGACCTAATTCATTCGAAATAGGTTCGCAAACCAAATTTAGTTCGAAATTAACTCAAACGTGAACTGTTAATTTCCTCTGATAATGAACTTTAATGTTTTATTTAGGATAATATTTGGGTTTGTAATAATTCTAAGACTTTGGTGATTGTTCTGTACTTCTATTGATATTTAAATTGTATTTTGAATACTTTGGATATTTGAAAACTTTGGTGATGTTGCTCCTGTTGGCTATTTGAAAAACTTTAGATTCTGTGATTGTACTGAACTTTGATTGATTGTACTAAACTTTGGTGTTTGATATAAATTTTGATATTTGTAATGAACTTTGACATAAACTTTGGTGTACTGTGTAATTAGAATTCAGAATGTCCGAGTTTTTATTGAAGTGTTGTAATTCGAACTATGGCCCAGCCATAAGTCGTAACTTGTAAGTCGTAACAAAGTTCGTAAAAGTTCGAAATTGAGTTCGTAAAAAATTCGATTTGAAATGAGTTCGTTCGAAATTAATTCAAACCAAACTCAAACTAGAAGTAAGTTCGATTCGATTCGTTTGTAGCCTTACTGAGAAGTGTGAGAACACCGTAAAATTTTACATGTACTTAGAAAAAAATATAATTATATTTTATAGATTACATCTCATAGGCGAAAAAATAGATCACGTTAGCCTACACGTCACTTGCGTATGTACCGAGCGATTGATTTTGCTGATTTTTTTTAGTTTCTATTTCTCATATGCGTTAAAGACTTTTGATTTGTCTTTATTTGTTCAAAACACAGGATTAACGAAACAAAGAAAGTGAATAGAAATTATATTTCTAAAAGAAAAATCAGAGACAACCAGCCGCGTTATTACTCACTATGAATGTCGAAATAGTATACAAACTTCAAACTTTGGAGTATTATATGCTATTTTCTTTTTCTTTTTTTTTGGTGGGTGGGGGGACATTAAGTAATACTTCTAAGTCTTATCAAATTTAACGGGTTCTCAAAACAAAATTCGTTGCTCTGCGCAGGAGCGGATCTCAATACATTGGAATGAAAAGGTGGCTAAGCTATCTCTATGATTTTAAAATTTTAGTTAATTATATCAAGGTTCTAAATGATGATCATAGCGCTATAGCTTTTAAGGTCCGAAAAAACTATAGCGCAACCATAACTAGCTATTTAGAATCATTATAAGAAAAAAACGGTTAATAGTGTTATAGCTTTTGAGGTCCGAAAAAGCTATAACGCAGCTATTGTGTAGCTATAGCTAGCTATTTAGAACCCTGATTTATATTGAAATTTAATTAAATTTTATTTTTTTAGAAGTTTCTATATAGTCCAGCCCCTCTCAATAATAATCAAATGTTTAGTTGTAGTCTAGTGGTTAGAGTTCTATTTTGTAGTTGAGAGATCTTCACTTCAAATTCCACTCACCACATTGTATATTTTAATTTTCAGCCACCTTTATAAAAAAATTCTAGTTCCACCCCTGACTCTGTGTGAAAATTTTGGCTGTGATTTTATGGTAACTTTTTGTAGATGTTACTTTTCTGCCAAACGAAGAAATAATTGTTCAAGATTCTAATGTCCCTCAGCTGGTTGCAACTGAGATCAGAATTTATGTTACATTGTGCGTATAAAAAAATAATTATGAGTGTAGTTATTTTTTAAATTTTAAAAGTTTAATGCGGTATTTGGTTCGTGCTATAGACCATTTCAGAGAATGGAATAATTCTAGAGAATGTAATATTAAGAAATATCATTCGAGAAATGTGTTATTATCAAGTTTGATTTGCACATGACTATCACTTTCAACATTTCAAGAAATGCTCTATCACCATGTTTAGTTCACACATGACTTATTGTCTCCCCTACTAATTACATGGAGATAATGGTGTCGAAATTTTAATTTATTCAATTTAGACACTGTAGTTGGGGAAGGGCAGCAAGGAGAGAGAGAAAGAGCAACCTGTAATCGGAGAAGAGAGAAGTCAAAGACGGAGTGGAGAGAGGATGAGGCGGTTTTCCTCTCACGAGACAAAGTGGAGAATAAAAGGGAAAGAGTTTCATCAAAAAAAAAAAAAAATTGCTCGTGGGGTGTGATTTCCGTCGAGCAACGTAATAGTCATAGATTATGGAATCAGAACAGCAATAAATTACGTATTACCATATCTATTATCTTACTAATTTTTCCAAACACAACAATGAAATTGCAATGATAAGGAATCACCTTCCTAAAACACTGATCAAATGTCCCCAGACACTTCCGATCAGTCACAAAAAGTTACTAAGTATAAAATTTTAGTTAGAGTGGAAACGGTGTTATCAAATTTTAACTAGTTTCAAGTGTGCATTAGTTCAGCTGTCCAAAACTAGAGAATTACAAACTTGCCGTCTTATATTTGGGTGTGTTTACATCACGTCGAAAAATTGAAACGTATCAGTAGCATGCCGTGTTGTTTTTTTTTTTCCTTTTCTCAAATATTATTTAGAATTAGTTAAAAAATATGTAACAGTGTATATAAAGTATGAAAAATGTCTAAAAACATGAAAAAAATTAAAATTATCCTCTTTTATTTATTTGTTTAGTATACTAAGTTTTCTCTTTCCTTTCATTTTATTTTGATATAATTGGGAAAGATTTTTTTTAGGTGTAAATAACATTTTCATATGCAACTGGGATGTAATTTGAATGAATTAATCAAAATATTAGGTGAGTGTCATGACGTGCCGTATTTTTATACATGTCGGTTTTATAAAATTCGGACCCATTACGTCTATGAAAAGGAGACGAAACGAGCCGTACTGTTCTGTGTCGTGTAACGAAACATGGGCTGCACGCCTGCACATGCTTGTTTTTTGCAATACACTGCTGCAGTAGTGCTGCTACAACAAGTGTGCGACTATCGCGAGTCGGGACAATTACCGTACAACCATACACCACGCTCACATAACAAAATCCCCCCCTCTTCCCGCCATTACAAACCTCAAGCGCGATGTCCATAACCCACTAGGAAGATATTTCCAAAATGGAATTAACTGCACACACCATGGAAACTAGGGGTGGCTCAAACTGGCGGAGCGACGCCGGTGACCGCCTGAGACGGCTTCAGTCTTTGTTATTCGGCACCGAGCTCGCACTCGAGCGAGGAGAAGCCGCCACAGCTCATGCACTCTCTCTCCGACTTCTCGGATTTCTTGACTCCCAAATGGGTGTTGGGTCTGCGGACCAGACGGACTCTGCATTTGTAAAGCCGATCCGAACTGAGGCTGCTTCTAAGCTTGCCATGGCGAGCCGCTTACTGGTACCTGATTCTGATAGGTACTCTCACTAAAACCCCATTGTTTTCTCCCAATGTCATCACTCTAAAATTCCAGTCTTTCCAAGTCAATCCATCTAGTAAACCCCACACACATACGCAAGCACTAATCATGTCTACAGTCACTAAAACCCTCTCTACCGCCACCACCTCCTCCGTTTAAGGGAGCAAAGTCATGACCTATCTATACATCAAGCCCTGAAAAAACACCAACGACAGAGGTGGGGAGCGCAATCACTGGGGAAGGATGCAGTGCTCAGGTGAATCCGGCACAAGACACGGGTCGACCGTGTCAGGAGTATGCCTTCTTCGTTCCTCAAGGTGATGCCAGTGCCTCGCGTGATCAAGGATGGCGAGCTCGTGGTTGTTGATGCCTTCTCTTCTCCATGAGAGAAAGAGAGAGTGTGTTGTTTACAAATAATTAATTTATTATAAGGGTTTGTTTGGTTGTGTATTTACTTAAATGTATAATTGTGTGCTTTAGAAAACCCCATTGTTTTTTCTCTTGAAAGTTATTTTTCTCCTTTATTCTTGCTTAGTTGCTTGATATTTTGATGCTATATTGACTTTACTGGATTCATGCTCTAAGTTCAACAATAATTTTATTATTTGCTTTAAATTTTCAGCCAGGCATTTCATCAAGCAGGTCAAGAAGTTGGCTGTGTATTTGTGAGGAAAGGAGATGTAGATATAGAAAGGATAAAAAAATCCAAGTACTTTCAAGCTCTTCTTTATAATTCCAAGGGAAATGGTGATAGCCATCTGGTACTCTCTCCCTCCCTCTCCCTCCTTTAAGTATTCCAGTTTCACCGAACTAACGATTTGTAACCCTAACCGGGGCGTTAATCCCCTTTTTTACCAACAGAGCCTTATTTGACCCTCATTTTTTGCAGATTATAAAATCAATCACCCCATAAACATGCAATTAGAGATCAGAATAAGGCATAGAAGTTTATGATACCACGCTGGTATGGTTTTGTGGTACCATACTGGTACGGTTTAGTTGGTGATTCTGACCGCTTTAATAGGAACTTTAAATAGCTAGGAGATACGTTTAAGATAGTTAAGAGTCACTGATGTTGGGTTTAGTTCAACGATTTTGTATTTAAATTTCAGTAATGAAAATGGGCTGTCTTAAAAAAAAGAAAAATAATAAGGCATAAAAGGAAAAAACAAAGAAGGAATAGCAAACAGTATGGGATTAAAATGGGCCAACTCAGTCCCATGACATACTCAAATCCTACTTGCAGTACTGAAATACCTAATACTTGTTAGTGACATTCAGTTACCTTCTCTACCCAGGATATAGATGTAGCTGCAAATAGCAAGCTGCCGCCTCCTCAAACTCTTACTTCTCACCTGTACAAAAAATCCAATTCAACTCGAGGAGATTCAATTGGAAAAGAGAAACAGTTCCCCAACACTACAAGGCTGATGACACAGGCCAAGATAACTTCTATTTATAACAACAAGCCGTCAAACCCAAATATTTCCTCTTGCCAGGACTCAAATGCAAATCTCAACTTTACTGAGAACATGGATATAGACACTGAAAACAGAAACTATCATAATGGTACGAGCACAGAACACTATGTAGTTAGTCACACACTCACACGTATTTGTTCAGTTGCAAAATTTATACAATTTACACCTGCTTAAGCAGACCTGAGTTTGAGCCTACCACCTTTTTTCTTTAGAAAAAGAAAAGCAGCATGCCACTTTGCACTCAAGTATTCAGTATACTAGGAAATAGCATATGCATATCCAGTTTGTACAAATACCAGAGCTGATCTGATTAGCTAATTTCAAACTTAAGTACTTTGATCCTTTGTCGTCCTAAATGGCTCATACCTGGTATAATAGATGAAAGAGGCAATCAAACCAGAATGGAGAATGAGAGGCAACAAGGGTTCTCGGGTTTTAAACAGAAGAGGAGGCACAAGGAGTTTACAAGCCCAATTTCCGAGAGAGCAAATTCTCCATCTAGCAATGATGAGGCCGAGGGGCAGACCAATGGATTTGTCACAGCAAAGGCAAAATTGGTAGTTTTGTCTTATTGATTTAGATTATGAAATTTACTCGGTGGCTTTTTTAGTTAGGATTACTGTACTGGATCACTATTTTCTTTACTTGATTAGTTGTGTTTTTGTTGGCGTCAAAACTTGGTCCCGTACAGCAAAGTCATTTATTATTGTTCACTTGCTTTTAGACTAAGTCAATGATTGAAGCATTCAACCTCTTATTTGCTGTTATTTGACTGTAAGGAATTGGATAACCAGCAGAAATTTGGTCTGCGGGCCCCACCTACTACGTCTCCTTCGAATGAATATAATAACACAAGTATGAGACATTATGGAATTAGGCCTGGAGGATTTAACCGCAGGGGACCTCGTGGTAATTTTGTACCTCCTATAAGGAACAATAATGGTAACACGAGCACCATGGCTGGGTCGCGAATGCCAGGCAAAGGTGATGATGGACTTGATGACTCAACACGTAAATGGTAATGTTTTCATCCATCCATTAGTTTGGCCGTCTATTCTGGTTACTTGATGCTGGCATGGCTGGTTTATAGTTAGAAACATGAACTTTTATGGTCTCATGTAACAACACTGAAGGTCTTTTAGGAGTGAAAGAAAGTAAAGAAAAAAAAATCAGACAATTTGCTTAGAATAAATATTCCAAATAATAACATGACATCTAATTTTAGTATACCTGGTCATCTTTGTACAAACAGCTGTAGTAACTACTTTCAGTATGTATTGACTTGTATCCAGGGACTGCCATTTAACTTAGTTCAGTTTCCCAGATCTAGGCTTACACTGTAATCACTAATATTATGTTTTTCTTTTTTTGTTGAAGCATGGAATTGCTATGTGGTCCAGATGGAGAAATTCCTGAAAAATTGAAAAATATTGAGCCTCGCCTTATTGAGCACATTAGCAATGAGATCATGGAGAAAGACCCTAATGTTCGTTGGAGTGATATAGGTATATCTGTTAACCCATGCACCGGATCAACAATCAATACCGGATTTGAGCTCAATTTGGTCCCATTCTTCTGCCTTTCTTAGTTTCTACCAAGTTTTACCCAGGAGATGGCAATGCTTAAAAAACTTAAATGTGCAGTTATTGGTATTGTACCATTTAAATTTGGTTTTCACGTGTACCAGCTGTTGGTGGTGCCACTGGATCAGGGGAGTTCTGATTGACCCTGTAGGCTTCACTAGGGTCCATCATTTTCTTTCATAACATTTAGCATAAGCAACCTGTTAAATGCTTGTTTTCATACCATGTTTTTCTGTAGCTAATTTCAAATATTTTCCATTTTTTGTGCCTCCTTTATATTTATCCTCCACTTGTTAATTAAATCTGAAGCTTGAACAAAAATTAAAATCTTAAGTTATGGGCGTCAACCATCTAACATATTGTGTCATTTCAGCTTTGCCTTAATGGGCATCAAGGAGTTAAATATCAACCAACATGGAAACATATTGAAGAACTGGAGGCATGAAAAATGAAGGGGTTTGAACCCTTTTATTATTGTTTTTGTGTTATTTACTTATCGACTGTCCTTCTTTTGTAGCTGGATTGGAGCATGCAAAGAAATGTGTGATGGAAATGGTGATTTACCCTCTCATTCGACCTGACATATTTCGTGGTTGTCGCTCTCCGGGCAAAGGACTTCTTCTATTTGGTCCACCTGTAAGAGACCTTGAACTTCAATTTCGTATTGTTTTTCTTATTTTTTGGTTTAGAGGTTAGTTTTACTTGTATTGGTCAAAACTGCTTCCAAAATACCATTACTCTATGAAAGTGGAAACTTCTATATATCTCAATTAACAATACTGTACAAATATATAGACCAAAGGAAAATCTAAAATAGGAAAGAACCGCTATTTCCTAATTATAGCTATTACCTAATTACAAGCTATTATTATAATTACTATGATTTCTTTCCTTGAACACTCTATAACTCAGTTTTATAGGGTTTTCTTTTTAATATGATATGTGCAACCTTCTTTCAACTATGTAGGGTACTGGAAAGACAATGATAGGGAAAGCGATTGCAGGAGAAGCAAAGGCAACTTTTTTCTACATATCAGCTAGTTCTTTGACCAGTAAATGGGTATATGTCTTGTCACCAATGCATTTTCAGTAAAAAAAGTTGAGCTGCAATGATTTTGCATGTGCCATCTCAAATTGATGTATTTGGACGTACTCTATAATAGATAGGTGAGGGAGAGAAGCTTGTTAGAGCACTATTTGGAGTTGCTAGCTGTCGCCAGCCGGCCGTTATATTTGTAGACGAGATAGATTCTCTGCTCTCTCAGGTATTAGTTTCTTTGCCTCTCTCTCTCTCTCCCTCCCTCCCTCCCTCCCTCCCTCCCCACCTACCTAATTTTTTTTATGTAATATTGTTCCTACTATTCTCTTTGAAAATTCTTACAATTGGCATGACGGTTTCAATGGCAGCGCAAGTCAGAAGGGGAACATGAGTCTAGCAGAAGACTCAAAACTCAGTTTCTAATAGAGATGGAGGGCTTTGATAGTGGCAATGACCAAGTACTACTTATTGGTAATTCCTCTACCTAGTATAATCTGTACCAGCGCAAACTTGTTTTTGGTTTTCTATAAATTCCTGGTCAGAATCTTTTTGGTCATGGTCTCTTTAAGGGTTGCCAATCTACACTATAACTAAAAGGTTGCTTGTTGGTACATACATTTTGAAACAGGCAAGAATGACCTATTCATACTTTACTGAGTTTTTATATAAATCGATGAGTTTGCTTATGGCATATACTTGCTTAGGTATGTCTATGAAAGGACTTCTAATTTTCCCTTCTGTTTCTGTTCCACATTCCACAATGTTGCTGTTCCTCGGCAACGTTGGGTTGTACAGTACCTACTGAAAAATTTCTTGTTAGTTTTTCTCATTTGCATGTATTTCTTTCTTTGAATGGCAAGTATTTCTGAACATGTTTTCTGTCTCATTATTGCCAGCATGACCCAACTGGTGGTATTGCAGATATACAGTTTAATAACCAATGTAGTCTATGCATTACAAATCTTTATATCTTACTAAATACTTAAGGTGCGACAAATAGACCTCAAGAGCTAGATGAAGCGGCACGTAGGAGGTTAGCAAGGCGATTATACATTCCACTCCCTTCATCAGGTTTTCCCTTTTTCTTCTTTCTTAATAAAATTTTGAGGCTGCTATGGGTCTGTTGGATCCAATGGCCATTTTGAAATTGAAATTCAGCTGATCTGACTGGCCCACTAGTTGAAGAATATATTCAAGCCAAGGACTGAAGGATAGATCTAAACCGCATTGGTTTAGGTTGGTTTTTCCTGACCGGCTGGGCATCCCTGATGGCAAATTGAAATAGGAATACCAGATTTTTCTCTTTTTGCGTCCTTTCTATTTGAAAATAGAGCACCACATCTAATTTATGGTATCGAAGCAGTAAGTTCTGCAAAATAGGATTTTAATCAAATCATTAAGCTCATATTCTTCTAGAGCATAAACTATGGACTGACCTGACTGACAGCAGGTCAGGAAATCCCACCTGCTATCTTGATAGGTCTGAGGTCTGTCCATTTCAAGGTAGGTCTTGGTTATGTTGAATTGTGGAGTTGGGTCAATGTTTACACTTAAATAGTCAGATAAATAATTTCTAATGTGCTGTGAGTTTATTTTTGGGAAGAGGCAAGGGCCAGTATAGTTCGCACTCTACTGGAGAAAGATGGTCTTCTCAAGCTCTCACCAGATGAAATTGCAACCGTTTGCAGATTGACTGAAGGTATGCTCTGAATTTGTGAGATCCTACTATAAGGGTTTCAAGGAAAAAGAAATTAATTCATTTGGTCTGTTTTGGGTTGATCATTAAAAGGGTAACATTTGTTGTTTAGTGATATTAATGAATGGAAACCATGATTCTGGAGTCAAATGATTGACTCAAAATTTGGTAGGCAGGAGGAGCTTCAAACTCTGGCCTGATTTTGGAAAATGTTAACAGTGGGATTTAAATTCTGGCTTTTATTTTAAAAGACAAATTAAACTATCTTTCTAAAAGATGTTAACAGCCATAGTTGAAATTTGGGCTGCCATTTTAGAACCATGGCTGTAATTTTGGAGTCAGGGTTCTGTTTTCAGCTTTTGTCAATTTGACTTGGAAGTGTTAATATGGTTAATTAGTATATCCAAAGTTACAAACACAATTTTTCCCATGCAAAAACCCAAACCTGACAAAGAAATAATTGACTTTAATACATCTAATTGCTCACATCTTTGATCTATCTTATATTTTTCATATAAATGTCGATTTTTGTTCATTTGGTAAATAACTGAAGACCATCCCTCCTTCTCTTTGGCCCCTTACGAATGAGTGAGCAACAAGTTTTACTGTTGGCAGTGTCAGAAAAGATGGCAATAAGGGTATTTGAGTTTCCAAACATTTAGGGGGCACATAAATTATAAGATATCTTGTTTTACTGGATTGTTCCATATGTTTCAAGGATTTTCAGGGTTATATACAAAAAAATTTTTTGTCCTAGCTGGATAATTCACTAGTTGAATACGTGTTTTTTTTCCCCTGCATTTGTTGAATAATTACATGGCGTAATATATTTGGTTTGTTGAGTTTTTTTATTTGATGAGTCTAAAGATAAGTAAAATGCTAATGCTTTGATTAGAAATGTTCCAATTAAAATAATTTGTTTGATATCAGGTTATTCAGGATCAGACATGAAAAACCTAGTGAAGGATGCATCGATGGGCCCACTAAGGGAGGCACTTATTCAGGGAACTGAAATCACAAAACTCAAGAAAGAGGATCTCAGGCTGGTAAATCTCAAAGTAAGCAACATATTCAATTTATTCACACAATAAATTTTATTTATATGTTCGTATTTTTTTTAATTGTTTTGTTTGGTGGGGGGGGGGGGGTTCTATTCTACCTTGCAATGCTTCCAAATATTCAGATACTTGTGAAAACATAAAGCATAGATATACCTTTTCTCTCAATATCAATATTATTCAAAAGGAACCTCGTCTAATACTCTTTCCTGATTAGGAAGAGCAATGATTTACTTGGCCGAAATTTATATTGATGGTAAACAGAAAGAAGAAAAAAAAAATGGGAAGGGATGTGCGAGATCTTAAAAATGGGAAGGCATCCACCCGGTATGGCATCCAGATTGGACGCCATATCGGATGAAGTCCTCTGCCCCTAAAAAAAAATTACATATCCTAGACGCCGTTCCAGACGCCGTCCATGATCAAAATCGGAAACGAGGAAGAGAGTGAGAGGAGAGAGACAGATCTGGACTAATCTGGGTTTTTTTATGAGGTATGGGAATGGACTCCACCTTGAATGCTTTTTTTTTTTTTTTTTCGGCATAGGCCTCCGTATGGAATGGCGTCCAGGATGATTTTTATTTATTTATTTGTTTTCGGCAAAGGTCTCCGTCTAGAATGGCATCCATGTAGTTTTTTTTTTTTTTTTTTGGCAGAGGCCTCTGTCTTGAATGGCGTCCAGGGTGGACTCTATCCGGGGTGGATGCCCGTTTTTAAAAATTCCCCAAATCCCTTTCCATTTTTTTTTATTTACGATCAATAAAAATTTCGGTTTACTTGGGGCTGGTGGGGTGATAATTGGATACTTCTCAAACCTGCTGGGTTATATGGAACTTCTGTGTTCTCAGTTTTCACGTTTGTAGTAAAGACTTCTATTCTCTTTTATTTTCCATCTGATTGAAATATTTGTTTTATACTTCGCAGGATTTTGAAGATTCTTTGCAGGAAATCAGGCCTTCTGTCGGCTCAAACGAATTAGTTACCTATGAAGAATGGAATAAGCAGTATGGTAGTTCTAAGAACTAGGTTTGACAAGATAAAACAAAAAAAACAGTTTGATTGTATTAGATACGAAGTGGCAATGAACCAATGATCAGCTGGAAGCATTTGCGTCCGTAGAATATTTAGAGAGGTAGTTGGGCTGACGTGGCTCGACCCATATCACATTTTCATAGCACCAATTAATGAAAGTAGATTGGAAGACTTTAATGATTTGACCCATGTGGGTATTTTCTCCATGTTTAAAGCATGCGCATCAATGCATCATCCCTATTTTGTGTCTATGGATTGCGTCTGCCTTTCTTTTTGGGCCTTTATGTTTTGATAAAGACGCCTTTTTCCCTTATTTTGAAAAAGGCAGAATCTATCATTTTCTATACCTTTTGCACTCCATTAAATCAAATTGTCGTGACATAAGTCGGTCTCCTGTCAGAAAATTAGTGGGAACTGACTAATTAATGTAAATCAGTACCCTGCACTGTACGTTCCCACTAATTAATTTTAGTATATAGCCTATTAAAGTGGGAACGTACTGATTTAAATCAGTACCCTGCACTGTACGTTCCCACTAATTAATGTAAATCAGTACCCTGCACTGTACGTTCCCACTAATTAATTTTGAAAAATGTGCACTTTTTTGTAAATTAAATTATTTCATGCATCTTACTAAGAAAAACATCTTACAAAAGATGTTTTATACCACTAGAAGACATCGACAATTGCTTTAATCCTGTAATAAGCTAATATTGTTGCTCTAGCATATAATTTGATATGGTTATTGTGTTTTCTTTTTCTGCTTATAATGTCTATTTTACTAATGTACCAGTAACGAATTTATCTATGTTTTAAATGATGAATTGATCATCATTGTAATTCAAGAATGTATGCCTTTAATATTAAACAAAAAAACATTATTTTTGTTTTACACATTACATATTGAAAGAAATATACGAATGCAAGTTAAAAATGTCATGAATGGGGATTTTTGGACTCAGTTCAAGTTCGAGCAAGCTGGAGCTCTCAACACTCAAGTATTTTGTTTGAGGTTGAATCGCCATGTAGACACGTATCCCAGTTGAGTTTGTGTGCTACACAAATATTGGCTCATTGAGCCATCTTGTATTCTTGTTTGCAAACCTGTATTAGTAGGTAGAGTGAGAAAATATACATATACAAATCAATCCGTGTTATAAATTTATATTTCCATTTTTAAAGTTCAAAAAATCAATCTGAATCATTAAATATGATCTTTCATTTATAAATGTACTTGAAGATCAAATTTTACATTTTATTTTATTTTTTAAAAAATAGAAAAAAAAATCACTTAATACAAAAATTCTGGATCTATCCGAAAACAGTGATTTTCTAAGTAATATGTATATTACAACAGCCTCACTACACAACACTCAGATAAAGCCAACCTCTTTCTTTATTGGACTAAAATTCCAATTACTATGGTGGAAGATTTTTTTTTTTTTTTATGAGATATGGTGGAAGAGTATTACTACGATTAGGTTATAAATTTTGTAGAATATATGAACGCCTGAATAGTCCAATCTGCATTGCAAAGTTTATAGCGTGGACCGCGTGGTGGAACATGTCAATATGATAATGTGAACATTTAAAGCATTGCTTGTACCATTCAGATTCGGTCTTGTAGCTTTTAAGAAAATCCTTGCTAGAAATGCCATGTGATATATTATACCTGAAATCTTGCTTGTTACATGCACTGAACATGTACTTGCATGTTTCACTTTCATCATTTGTTTATAATTGCACGCCACGCCAATCCAGCCAGATTACACGGAATGGACTCAGCTGCAGCTGCAGGGTTCTGCTTTTCTGATCTCAATCATTCAAAATTATTGAGATTTGTGCATGAAAAAATTTCTTTATTGAGATACGTGAATAAAAATATTTGAATGGTTGAGATCAGAAAAGCAGCAGAGTTGGATCCCAGATGACACTGCTATTCTAATTTCTAAGCTAGCTTTATTAAGAAAAAACTGACATATATTTCAAAAATATTTCTCTCTTTTTTTTTTTTTGAAAAACAAATTGGAAGCCCATTAAACTGGAAAAATTAATTATAGGACAAATGCTATATTTTATAATGGAAAAAAGATTTCGCTCGCAAGGAGCGATCACCTAAGCCTCCCACAAGCAATTGTGCGGAAATTAAGAATTCGCATGTCTGAATTTTGATATGTTGGAAAGAATGAATCCATATAAATTTTCACTCTTTTGGACACATCAAAAATTTTAATGCATGAAAATTCATGCGCACGGTATCAAAGAGCACGATAGAGATTGTTACTAGTTTTTTTGGATCAAGATAAAAAGTGAATCCAATACAAAATTTTCATGTAGTAATTTTGAAAATTAATTAGTTAGTTAATAGATCAAATAGTTTCTGGCAAGTTGCACAACCTGAACTAAGTCTGGATTTGGTGAACAATCCTATCAGAAAAAAAAAAAAAAAACAAAGGGGTTTGAATTTTCCGAGTTCGGATTTATGAGGTAGGTTTAGGTCTTAGGTGTGGATCACACCTCACCAATTGTAAGTTTGCAACGTGATAAATACATAAAAAAATAGAAAAGAAAAAGGTTTGTCGGCCAATTAGAGAAAAAGACATGGTATATCTGATATCTTGGTCTTAGGTTTTGGGAGCTTGTCTTTTTCCTGGATGGTCTCCTCTTGATTTTCTAGACAAAGACAATGTTAAAATTCTGAAAATCTGGACCATTTGAATCCAATCAGATGGTTTATAATGACTTACCTTCTTTTTTTTTTATTAATTTTTGAGGCCTTGCAACTTTTATGTTCACTTTTTATACCGAAATTTTTAAATATAACCTTGCTAAAAAAAATAAACTAAAAACCACTGAATTTGGAAATTTCATATTTACTAGGGCCACAACGAGAAATTGCAGCCCCATTCTTGGAGACCGCCATTGTCGTTGCGGCCCCGCAAAAACAAAAAAAATTAGCTTATTACGGTGAATTTTTATATATTTGTTTAATAATTTTCGAAAATAGAAAGAACAACTAATAATTTGAATATGTTAGTAAGAACATCAAACAAAATAGATAAACCATCTTATAATTTAGATGTACTAGAAGGACTCCGAAACTTTTTTCAGGCAGAATTTTTCCTGGCTGTAAAAAAAATTTAAACTATTTCTTGGTGTGTTACTGGAAAAAAATAAAAATGCTTTAAAACTGAATTATTGATTCCGGTTCAAAAGTCATTTCTAGGTAAATAAAAAAATTATCGTGACCCTTCTAGTACATTCAAATTGTAAGATACTCCATCTATTTTTGAAAAAAAAAATTAATTTGACATTTCGTAATGATGACAAATCATTTTTTTCAAAATAGATGGAGTACCTTATAATTTGAATGTACTAGAAGTACCACGATAATTTCTTTATTTACTAGAAGTGATTATTGAACCGGGATTAATAATTCAGATCCAAAGTATTTTTATTTTTTTCCAGTAACACACCAAGAAATAGTTTAATTTTTTTACAGCCAGAAAATATTCCTTCTAGTACATCTAAATTATAAGATGGTTTATCTACTTTGTTTGATTTCCTTCTAACAAATTCAAATTATTAGTTGTTCTTTCTATTTTAAAAATTATTAAACAAATATATTAGAATACACCGTAATCAGCTGAATTTTTGTTTAATTTGCAGGGCCGCAATGACAAATGGCGACTCTCATTGGGGGACGCCATTTGTCGTTGCGGCCCTGGTAAATATGAAAATTTCCAAAAATAACGGTTTTTTGGTTTATTTTTTCGGGTTAAGGGTATTTTTAAAAATTTCGGCTTTTTGTACTTCATCAGGAGGATATCTAGAAATATATTTAGAATGAAATAATAATTTTAAAACATATACTCATATAGAAAGGTGATAAACTTAACTATCTTTATTTATTTAAGTCAGGACCTACTAAATTATTTGTATATAAATTAGATATATTGTATCCATGCCAATACGGTAAATATTTTTTTTAACATTAGTGGCTTTAAATGCCTACTAATAGTTTCACCGATAAAAAAGTATCTACAACGAGTTAAATAACTCTAATTTCTACATCTAAACTTATTTATTCTCATTAATTCATCTAAACTACTCTAATCCTACTTATTTACACAACACGGCGAATAATTATTAGGCAAGGCAAAATTATGTAGATATGAACTTCTAGATATGAATACAGATTATTTAATCTCTCGAAGAAATACACATTTGAATTATTTGAACTTCTAGTAGCACAACTCAAATACTTGTTTTCTTTTCCTTTTTGTTAAAATGCTCTCATATTTTGTTAAGAGTTTAACTCATATTATGCATGCAGGTTTATTTTTAATTTTACTTAGGTTTAATTGTATTATTCTAAGAAGATTATTTTGTTTATTTGTAAGCAGAATCCATTAACAATTTGTTAACCATATAAGATCATTTATCAATTTTGAACCCGCAAATTTAATTTTGAACTTTGACATTTATATGTTGGGGAAATAGATTATTTGCCACTCCAAAACCTTGAAATTGTAAAAATGCCATCCCGAAATTTGAAATTGTAAAAATGCCATTCCAAACTTCATTAATTTGTAATTTTGCCACTCCAAATAATTAATGACTAAAATACCCTCCCTTCTTCTCCTCCTCTTCTTCTCCCTAAATTTTTGTGCTTTGAGATTCGTGCAGAAATGATTTGACCAGTCCGGATTTACCACAGATCAATATTTGAGATATTTCATGTGTTCGAATTTCCCGCAGCCAATATTTGAGATTCGTGAGATATTTCATGTGTTCGAATTTACCACAGATCAATATCTGCACGAATCTCAAAGCACAAAAATACTGACCCCCTGCATTCTCGGACTGGTCAAATCCTTTCTGCACGAATCTCAAAGCACAAAAATTTCGGGAGAAGAAGAGGAGGAGAAGGGAGGGTATTTTAGTCATTAATTATTTGGAGTGGGCAAAATTACAAATTAATGAAGTTTGGAATGGCATTTTTACAATTTCAAATTTCGGAATGGCATTTTTACAATTTCAAGGTTTTGGAGTGGCAAATAATCAATTTTCCCTTATGTTTGGTTAGATTGAGAATATGTTATTTTTAGAGTTAGTTTATTCGGAATAGCTTATTCGTTGGATTAGAATAGTTATAATAGTGAATTCAAACTTTTTGTCTTATTAGAATATGTTATACCTAAGGGTTTTGAGATTTGACTATTCTAAAAAACAAACAATAGGTATTCTTAATTTGGCTAGTCTAGCTATTATTATTTTACAACCAAAGATATCCATAATGCTTGTATCTTTTTTTAAGTAAAAATTAGATGTCAAGTCACATAACTATTTAATATTCACAAATGATTGTTTCGGAATTTCTTCCGGATTTCAAACATGCGACCTCTTACACAGAGAACATTACCTTTGTGACGCTCGAAGAATGTCCGATTCATATTCGGACGTAAACGACGGCCACACCAGATCCAAACCGATTAAGGAATTAATTGGTTTTATTAAGATGACAACTTCCGTTGAATACATGGCCAGGTATTCTAAGAGTTTTGAGCAATTAAAATAATTTCAATAACTTGACTGCGTGTATGGGGCGTATTTCCAAGAAGACTTTGAACACGTATTAGCTTGGACTAAGTGGGTTTTTATTAGTAGTTAAGAGTTTCGTTGATTTACTACAATTAGAATTAATAGTATGTCTTGGGTTTTGCAAGGACAGCATTTATTTCTTTTATTTTAAATATGTATGAAAACCTCTCTCTTGAGACAGGTGAATGATAAAATGAATAGAAAAGTTTGTTATTTTGTTGTTTTGTTTTGTTTGTAACTCTTTACTCTTCTCTATTACTACTTAATCGGACGTGAGTTTAACGGACAAGATCGTAACGGGACCGTTTTGTATCACTTTGCCACCAGACCAAATACTGATTCTCATAAAATACTTGTATTTGTTTGGTATTCACTCATTAAAATACACATACGAATATAATTTTAACATTATTCATTTTGGATTCAACACCATGAAGAACTGGACTTATGTATTGAGCCATTGATACTCGTTTGATTGATGTTTAAAATCAAATTATTAGGTGTCCGTTTAAGTTATTTGGACTCGTTATATAAATTTTCTGAAACATTTAAATGATTTAGCCTACCTAGGCTTGTATAAGGATAAATTTCGCTGGAGGTCACTAAACTTTGTCTTTTGTCACGAATTGGTCACTCAACTTTGATTTGTCTCTTCATAGTCACTGAATTTTTATTTTGTTCCAATCAAGTCACCTTATAACTTTTCCATCCAAATTATAACGGAATATGCTCATTCCGTCCAAAAATTTAACGGAATATGCTCATTCCGTCCAAAATACTAACGGAAAAGTTATATTCCGTTAATATTTTGGATGGAAAAGTTATAGGGTGATTTGATTGGAATATAATAAAGTGAATGATGCCGGTTGCAAATGATTGATCGAACTACCGTCATTTTTACGAATTTGGATCCAGTGAACTCAATCTTTGGGTTTTGGATTGACACCGTCTGATTCGAATCTATGAAAATTCATCTTTGAAGTGAGCGCACACATTCCAACGACCAAATCGAATTCCGAGACGATCTCGAGTGACGAATTCGAATCAGACGGTCTCGATCCAAAATAAAAAAATTCGGTTACTTTAGGGGATCCGGACCCATGTGAGCATTCTACTTTATTGACACTTTTATATTAATGGTAGGTTGCATTGTATATGTCAAGTCCGTATTATGAATTTATATTTTAATTTTTAAAGTTTAAATAATCAATTCAAACTGTTCAATATAACTTTTATATGAAAATGTACTTACACATATAAAATTTTAGATTTTTATTTATTTTTTGTAAGTATGTAGAAAATTATTACTTTGGATAATCTAGAATCTTTATTTCTAGTAACATTTTACTTATCTAAAAAAATAGTTCAAAAATTATAAAAGTATAAAATTTGGTCTCTATATAAATTTTCATATGAAGAAAATGTTCAATGATTCGTATTGAACTGATTTGAACTTTCTAAACGAAGAGACAAATTCATAGTAGAAATCTATGTACGCATTGCAAATTACCGTATCGCCCATACACACACACACACACATATATATAGAGGAGGGATCAAGTTACAACAAATTTGAGTTACAACAAAGTTACAACAATCATTTTTTTCATTTTCAAAGTCCAAATCGTCGATCCAATCAGTTCAACATGATTATCTAAATAAAATGTGCTTGCAGATCAAAAAATGTAAAATTTGATCTGCAAGCACATTTTATTGTGGAGATCATGTTGAACTGTTTGGATCAATAATTTGGACTTTAAAAATGAATAAAATAGTTGTAACTTTGTTGTAACTCAAATTTGTTGTAACTTGATAACCTCCTCATATATATATACAAACACACGGCACCTAACCTTTACATAAAAAAACGTGCACTATTTTTATCCAGTGTACTTCTGACTTTGGGGTATATTTTAAATTTTTGCAGATTTGATAATTTGTTTTGCAGTCATTATCAGCTTACATAAACAAAAATACTTAAGATCACGCGGAAATGCGGAATCATCCCTTTTTTTTTTTAAGTCTGATCAATGAAAGAGAAATTTGTATGATAAGGACTTCTCGACTAAGACAAGACAGCCGGGACCTCAGTTTGTGTAAAAGATTTAAACCTAAAATGTTTTCTGACATCATTTGTGATGAAGGTGAGGCTATAGTAATTTGCAATGTGCAGATTTGTTTGTGATATGGATTTATATTTTTTTATTTTTAAAGTCTAAAAATTCGACTCGAATCGCTTAATATGTTATTCATATGAAAATAATGTGGAGACTAAATTTTACATTTTTTCTATGTTTTTTTACTATTTTTTTATATAAGCAGAAAATCACATGAGCTAAATATCCTGGACCATCCGAAAATAATAATTTTTTAACTATTTAAAAAAATAATAAAATGTTTCTAAAAATATGAATTTTGATCTCTAATTATATTTTCATTTGAAATTTATATTGAACAATTCGGATGAACTACTTAAACTTCTAAAATAAAAATAAAAATATATAGTACAGACTTGCATAGCCCACTCTTTATATATGTGCTGGCTGATTAATGAACAGATTTGCAGGCGGAGATAAACTACAATATAATATTTGTTTGATTATTTGTATACCCACTTGTAATAAAGATTATTTTTATTATTAAAAATAAAGAAACAAAAAGGGGCTCTGTAGAATTGGCTGTGGATAAACCCAAGAAACATTTGAGATTAAAGAAATTTCATTTAGCATGCTTTCCTCAAATGTAGTTCATATTTATTTATTATTAAACTATAAACATGTTAGAACTTGCCCTTCTGCAAATTTTAAACACAAACACTATAAACCTTTTTCTTTTTGTTTTTGTTTTGTTTAACTACTTGGGAATCAAAATATTATTAAATAAAGTAAAATTTGAAGATGTTTATTTTTAAAATGTGCGTGCTTTTGAGAATGTTTTTTTTTTTTTTAATTCTTGATAGTGGCTGTAAAAGGGTGCTTATGAGAATGTTAATCTATCTCTTTCAAAAAACTAAAGGCTTAAATATTGCCACATAGTTTAATGCATAGTATAAAATATTTGTTGTTACTCTCTCACAATCAATCGTTTCTATATTGGTCACCACCAACATTACTTTTGTGTATTTCTTTATTTTATTGCTCTTGCACAAAGTAATGAGTGAGCCTATGGTGCTATGCATAGCACGGATGGCTAGTGTACTACGGCTCAATATGGTACTTTTTAAAATCCTATCGGTTGATCCAACCGTTCAATGTGATAACCATATGAATATGTACTTGCAAACTAAATTTTATATTTTTTCGAATTTTTTTACTATTTTTTTAGATAGATAGAAAATTCAGTGTTTTCTGAAAATTCTGGACCATCAAACCTATCTAAAAAAATAGTAAAAAAATTCGAAAAAATATATAATTTAGTTTGCAAGTACATATTCATATGGTTATCACATTGAACGGTTGGATCGACCGTTAGGATTTTAAAAAGTACCATATTGAGCCGTAGTACACTAGCTATCCGTGCTATGCATAGCACCATAGGCTCACTTCAAAGTAATTATACAAATGCCATGATCTAAATTTAATAAAGTATAAACCTCTCTCCCCCCTTCCAGTGGGTCCAGATACCCTAAAGTAACTCAAAATTTTAGTTTAGAGTTTAGATCCGGATCTAAACTCAAATTCTTTATGGATCTAAACTCAAACTCAAAATTTTAGTATATACCCCCCCTCCCCTCTTGCACTCTTAATGTTCATGAAGATTCTAATCAGATGGTCCTGATTTAAACTCAAACTTTTAGTTCCTTTAGGCCGTGTTCCAGAAAACCTCCGCGTAGAAGGAAGGAATGGAAGGAGAATGACTCGCAAATTTCACTTTCTCTACACTCCGATATGGAGGTGACAAATTACAACAATTTTGTATAGTGTCGTCATCTCTTCTTCCCTCCCGTTCCTCTCTGATTCTTCTATTCTAAAACAGATGAACGATTCCGATCAGGTCCAGTCTGCTCGTTTCTTCCTTTCCTTTCCTTTCCTTTCCTTTCTTTCCTTCAATGATAAATTTGAGATCCGAATTCCTTCATCGGATATATATTTGTTTCTTTGATCTGCAGACACCTCATCTGAATTATATTTATTTTTATTTGGCATATATTTGTGAGCAATTATATTCAAATAAATTGGCAATTTAATAGTTGGGACAAATTTCTAGCAGGTGAGGTGGTTCTTGGCCTTAGAAAGAGCAAAGAAAGAACAGGATTATATAAGAGGGACCTTAAAAATTTGATAGACTTCAGCGCTCTTTTTCCATTAAAATTGCTCAAATTGCTTTGGAGGTCACCAAATTTCGTCTTTCAATTATTTTAATGAAGTCGACTCGTCAACTTTTTTGTAAAAGACTAAATGCCAAATGTCCGATTTTCTTTTTATCTATAGCACTAAAAAAAAATAAAGCCTTCACTTTCGAATAAATTCCATATGTTGCATAAGAGATTCAGCATTTGATTTAGTGACAATGACAATGTTTTTATGCAAGAGATCACAAGTTGAAAACTCAATGAATAAAGTTCTTGTAGATATTAAATAATTATGTGTTTTGACCTCGAACTTTTACTCAAAAAAAAAAAAAAATACTACAGATAAAAAAAAATTGGACCTAGCTAATAATGTCTGTATGCACATCAGTAAAAGAAGTCAATTACCCATTTTAGCAAAAAAAAATGCCCTTATATCACGCTGCCATATTTTTGGATTTAGTAACATATTTGGAACAAATATATAGATTGATTGAGATTTGAAGGGAAAATAAAAAGGTTATGACCAATTTATGATATGGTTTTAAATTAAAGATCCGGAGGAATTTATTACTGCAGTTGCATGTAAATCATTCCCATTATTTTTCTTTCGCCTCGCTTAACATTTGTTAATTTGCACATATGTAGTTTCCGATTTTTATTATTGGTAACATTGAAAAAAAGAAGAGGATGGTTCAAATGCACTATTATTTTTGTGCTCCAATATGCTCCACATCTTTTATCTTCATTTTCAAAGTCCGAACAGTCGATATGAACCGCTCAACATGATCTTCATAATAAAATATGCTTGAATACCAAATTTTATATTTTTTAGAATTTTTTTACTATTTTTTTAGATAGGTACAAAATCACTTTTTTAAGGAGATTCTGGACCATCCGATAAAGTGATATTGTACCTATCTAAAAAAAAAATATTCTAAAATATATAAAATATGGTCTCCAAACATATTTTATTATGAAGATCATGTTGAACGGTTCGGATCGACTGTTCGGACTTTGCAAATAGAGAAAAAAAATGTGGAGCATATTGGAGTACAAAAATTATGGTGCATTTGAACCCTCCTCACAAAAGAATTATGTTGTAATTTCATGACACAGACACTGAGTTATTCGACATTTCTGCAGGTGTTAAAATACTAAATTATTCAACATTTTTATCTACCCAAAACGCTCAATTATTCAGCATTTTCCTGCCTAGAAATGTTCAATTAAGTTTGGTGCTTAAATATGACACAAGCATAAAAGGGTTTATTTAATTAAGATGGACTGGAAAATGCACATGCATTTAGTTCATATACATTGTTAATTTTAATACATCTAAGGCTAACCATCATTAAGCATTATAATCGTAGAATCAATCATTAATCATAGTCGATTTTAATTGTGTGGCTAAAAAATGATTTAACTTGCTACTAAATACTCGTTAATGTGTCGAATACACCTAATTTAATGTATAAAATAATGACTTTATTTTGTGATCATCTGCCGAAATTTCTACATAATTTTAATGTTATATGATTATTTTTTAGAAGAAATATGGAAAAAAAAATCTAATTGAAGTAGAGAATAATAAGAAACATGCAAAGATACCTTATTTTCAAGGAACATTACAGCAACATAATTTGAAGGTAGCATGTGCAAATGAAAATGGAGACTTGACCCATATTTTTCTATAGAAAAAAAAATTGGCATGTGCAAATAAATTAAAAAGTTTGAACGGTCAAATGCTATGAATGTGTGGTCAAAGTACTCTTTTGAATTGGAAAAGAAAAATATATATAGGCCGACATGGTTTCAAATTAAAATCTACATATACTGCAAAATAACATTTTGATAGCTTCTAAATTGATACTATAGTGGATTGTGTCAATAAAAGAAGAAAATAAAAAAAAATAGTCGAAGAAAGAATATATATTAATATAAAAACCAATGTTTTAAAATAGTGTATGTTTCACAAGTGATGTATTACAAGAATCAGTTTATCTGCGAGGACAAAAGTGTTCAAAAATTAATTATTTATGTCGGTTTACTCTTAGCAATAATTATTTTTTATTTTCACAAATAAAACATATTTTTGTAGCTAGTGTTGATTAAGTGATTTCAGATATTTTAATGAATCAGATGAAAATGCATAAATATTTAAGATAAAATTAAGCACTTCTTAGAGAGAGGTGGATTAAAGTTAAACTATTTTTTTTTTTACCTTCGACATATTTTAAATTTACTATTTCATTTCTGATACAATATATGAGAAAATTTTAATTTTTTAATTTTTTATTTAATACTACTACATCTATTACTTTCAATATTATCAAATACTAATTTTTTAAATGATTTACTATATTATCAAATACTAATTTATAAATGAATTACTATTATCAAATATAAAAATAATTTTGGGCGTTAGTGTCTTTGTTCTAATATTTCAAAATTCTCACTATACCACTCAGTTTTCAAAATTTCAATTCTTACCACCCACGCAAGCTGGGCTTGTGTATCAAGCTTTTTTTAGTTTTGTTCTGTTGTGTTTGAAAGTTTTGTTTTTTGTTATGTTTTGTTCTATTGTGTTTAGAATTATATATATATTCGCATCAAATTAGATAGAGAAATTGTAAAAATAAAACGCAGATGTTTAATAAATAAAAGTTTGTACTAAATTTGAACTAAAAAATACTACAAATTATAATTATAATTTGATCAGCATTTTGTATTAAGTAAGGTGTATAAATTACTACAAATTATACGTATAATCTTATCAGCATTTACTACAAATAATATGCAGAACAGAACAAAACTAAAAATAAAATAATATACAGTAAAAAAAAAAAAAAATTGACACCAAATTAGTGCGCAAACCAGGCTGACGCACCAGCTCATTTGGTGCGCAACCTCACTTCCGTGGTTGGTAAGAGTGAAATTTAAAAAATTCAGTGATAAAGGTGAGAATTTTGAAATCTTCGATAACTAAAAAATTTCGGGTTTTTAGGAGGAGACTGTGTATCACTGTTTTTTTTCCTAGTTTCACGTGTCTTGCTAATACCGCCGGGAAATATCTCTGACATTTACATTGATTTGGAAATCTATAATTGTACAAACTTCTGAACGTATCTACGCACATGTTACCGACATTTTTATTAATATCCAAAGTTAATTACAAATTAATAACTATACTAAGAACAGCTGGGTATTTCGAAAAATGTCCATACTAGTCAGAATCTGACCGGTTTCTTCCCTCTTTTTTTTTTTTAGAGACACTATGAAGAGCAAGATAATAAAATCTAACACTGAAAATTCAAATTTTTGTTTAAATTATTTGTTAGATTACTTTTTTATGTATAATTAGCATATTTATACTAAAATACGCTAAATTACTTGAAATTATGTTGAATTACAATATATTACATTAAATTACGCTAAAATACGGTAAATTACATATGAATATGGATGTTATCTTTACTAAGAAGGCGAAAAACGACGATGAACTTCAAACGGCCATAAAACGGCGCTCGAGTGTCCGATTTCAGCAAATAACCACTTTTCGGAAAGCTTGTGAAAATATGTATGCACCTGTGTTTGTGATGCTAGTTTTCAAAATTTAGAATTGCCAAAAAACAAAGGAAAAAACCTCAAAACTTGAATTGAAGTTTCCGATTAAGATTTTCATTTCTATTATTCAATCTAAGTAATTCATTAAATTAGTTATATAATGAACTTGTAGAATACCAATTTTTACTATTTTTTGAATTTTTTTACTATTTTTTATGATTTATGAAAGATGGCACAAAATCGATCTAATTTAGCGTAATTTTGCGTAGTTTAGCGTAATTTACCGTATTTCATTATAATTATCGTAATTAGTGTAATTTAGCGTAATTTAATGTTATATAGTGTAATTCAACATAATGTCAAGTAATTTAGCGTATTTTAGTATAAATATGTTAATTATACATCAAAAGAAGTAATCTAACAAATAATTTAAATAAAAAATTTAAATTTTCAGTGTTAAATTTTATTATCTTGCTCTTCATAGTGTCCTTAAAAACAAAAAAAGGAAAGAAATATACAGCGGTTCTGAATATATTTATTAATTTGTAATTAACTTTGGACATTAATAAAAATGTCGGCACATGTTATATTGCCAACTAATTCTAAATTAAAGCATCGTGCGTCCTTGTTCAAACTATAGAATTTCGGCTACCGGCTGTATATATAACAAGCAAGGGACATCTCCATTGCATGTATAAAATGGAGAAGGGAGTTAGTAAATGCTTTTTGCCCCTCATAAAATATGTAATTGTCAACTACGATAGCTATTATCTGCTGATATAAGTATGCACTATTGCACTCAAAAGAAGCCTTCCCCCTTCCCTTCCTACCATCCCCCCTCTCTCTCGCAAACCCACACCGCCCCCCCCCCCCTTCCTCTCCTAGCACTCAATCCTAACATTCATGTTGACTACGAAAAACATATACAAAATCTAAATTTTTTGGCCCCTCTCAACAATGGATCTCATAGATAGTATAAAATCTATAGGACCTTTTTTCTTTCTCCTCTTAATTCTAAGAACCGCATATGTATACTTCTACAACAAACCTCAACACTATGGACCTAATACTTACCCTATAATCGGATGTATATTCACATTCTCCAATAATCGGCATCGCCTCTTGCATTGGTACACTGAGCTCCTCGCATCATCTCCCTCTCAAACCATTATAATTCAACGGTTAGGTGCACGTCGTACAATTGTGACAGCAAATCCGAACAACATCGAGCACATAATAAAAACCAACTTCTACAATTACCCCAAGGGAAAGGCATTCACTGAAATTCTTGGTGATTTATTAGGCCAAGGGATATTTAATGTAGATGGAGGGCGATGGCATGCGCAAAGGAAGCTTATAAGCCATGAATTCACGGCACGAGCAATGAGGGAACTTCTTATTACAACACTAGAGAGCGAGGCAAAAGAGCGCTTATTACCAATTCTAGAATCGGCATCAAAGGATGACTCTTTAGTTGTAGATATGCAAGAGGTGTTGAAGAGATTTACATTTGACATCACATGTAGGATTTCCCTAGGTAAAGACCCGCAAAGCTTAGAATCCACATTTCCCATTTCAAGACTTGCAAATGCATTTGATGCTGCATCAGAAATAATTGCAGCAAGGGGATCGGTGCCTGTCTCAGCAGCATGGAAGATCAAGCGGGCACTAAACCATGGCAAGGAGAAGCAACTCAAAGAAGAGATTAAGTTAATCCACGAGTCGATAATGGAGATAATTCATAGTAGAAAGAATGAAAAGGAAGCAATGTGCAAGAAAGACTTCTTGTCAAGGTTAATTGCAAGTGGTTTCGATGATGAGGCGATACGGGATATGGTTATAAGCTTCATAGTAGCGGGTCGGGACACCACGGCCTCGGCTCTCACATGGTTCTTTTGGTGTATGACTCAACACCGTCAAGTTGAGGAAGAAGTATTAAATGAGGTATAAACAATTATCTACATAAATTCATTTGAATTAAATAACTCACAAATAAAGACTAAACCAGTTTATGTTTAACTTATATTAGATCTATGTCATGTTAAAAGGAAGAAAATTTGAGATTGAAACTGCAAAGAAGATGCGGATAGTTCATGCGGCGTTCTGCGAGACCATGCGGTTGTACCCGCCTGTTGCATGGGACTCCAAACACCCGTTACGTGACGATATATTACCAGATGGTACACATGTCAAAAGGGGAGATAGAGTCACCTATTTCCCCTATGGCATGGGAAGAATGAAGAACATTTGGGGCGAGGATTGTTCAGAATTCAAATTGGAGAGGTGGTTATCATTGGAAGAGAATAGCAACAGTTCAAATAATGGTAATATCATATATTCTGGTATATCTCCATTTAAATATCCAATATTTCAAGGAGGTCCAAGGACTTGCCTTGGAAAGGAGATGGCTTTTGTGCAAATGAAGTTTGTGGCCTCCACCATCTTGCCAGAATTCGAGTTGCAACCGGTGGACACACGGTCGCCGGTTTTCGTCCCGCTACTAACAGCTCAGATGGCCAATGGATTCAAGGTCTTAGTAAGGAAGAGAAAAAAGGAATTGAATTTTTAGTTTAAGTCATTTTTAGATTGATAGTGTAGGTTAATTTTAACGATAGAGATGCGAATAGTATTATATTAAAGACTACTTCTCCTGTCGTTCTTTATTTGAAAAAACATGTTTTTAATGATATTTGAATAGAAACATCTTGGTACTTTCATTTCAGACAGAGAAATATTTATAATGTTTTCTTTATGTGTGGATTTTGGTGGTTGGTTGTCACAAATCATTGCTCATTATTTAAGGTTGCATCTGCCAAGATGATATCAATCATGTATTACACATGGTCATAAACTAATTGGGAGGCTGGTGAGTCTTCCATTAGCGTCTGCTCCACCAGATGAGGCAACGGAGGGAAGGAGAAGGAAGAGAAAGGTAACAGGTTTCTAAAACCTGACCGAACCTGATCAGGGTTGTTTACTTGTTCCAAAATAAAAAATGAAAAAAATTGAGAGGGAACCAGGAAGCAATTTGTTCACCCTAAAATCAGAGTGTAGAGTCAAAATTGCTGACCGAACCTGACTAGGGTTGTTTACTTGTTCCAAATAAAAAAAAAATTGAGAGGGAACGGGAAAGCAATTTGTTCACCCTAAAATCGGAGTGTAGAGTCAAAACTGCTCTGTCAATATATTTACCCTAATTTTAAATGTGTGACAATGGAGAAATGGAAACTAATTAACTTACAATTACAAATGCCATTAGCTCATCTAGTTAATGAATAGTATACTAATTGCATAGGCACCTGTCCACCTATAATTAAAGTATCATTTATTTTTCTTTAATTTGTGTTGTTATTGGTGTGTAATAACATAAATATACTCCACCAGTCCACCTAGCAACATCAATGTGTATAATACGTCGCTTTAAAATTTGTGAGTAGTTAAAATAAAGGTGATGTTTCAGTATATTAAAAAACATTATGAAGGGTTCATATTGATTTTGTAGAACAGTTATTATTGGACAGTTATAGTTTAATTAGATTTGTTGTTAGGGCCGTTAAAGTTATTTTAACCTTCAAAATCAATGGAAAATAAAATATAAACCTCTAGCTCTTAATTATTATAGTCCAATACATGCATTGAAGTTGTTACTAAAAAGTCAAAACTAAGAATATAAATTTCCTATATTGTCCTTGATTATCCAAACCGATGAAATCAATTTTAATTATTTTCTATCAAAAAATGGTGTATTAAAGTAAAATTCTAAAAAAAAAAAATGAGTCTATGGTACTATACATAGTGTGAATTGGTCCGTACTATGAATTAATATTTTTATTTTCAAAATTCAAATAATTTATTTGAACCGTTCAACATACATATATGTAAATGTATTTACATACCAAATTTTTTACAATTTTTAGAATTTTTTTACTATTTTTTTTAGATAGGTAGAATGTCACTACTTTGGATAGTCTAGAATTTTTAAATCAAGTTATTTTCTACCTATTTAAAAAAAATAGTAAAACATATTCTATAAAATGTAGAATTTGATCTAAAAAGTATATTTTCATATGGAGTTCATGTTCAATGGTTCAGATCAATTGTTTGAACTTAAAAAAAAAGATATTGACCTATAAAAAAAGATCATCTATGCAGAGTAGCATAGTCTTACTCTTCTAAAAGATAAAAAAATTGAGAAAGTTGATAGGCGCCAAGTGAATTGAAGATGGTGCTATTAAGAATAATGTTGAAATATTTTCTCACTCGAAAGAAAATGTCTGGTTTTTGTTATTTCATGAGTACAAGTCAATTTTTTTAGAGTACTCTTTTTTTATGAGATGTAGTTTTGTCAAGCTCATATGGGTACCAAATTGCGTCTGAATTAAGAAAAAATGATTTTTCTCGCTAGAAATTTTTCGTCATGGCTCGCTAATCGCTATCACGGTTAATTATTTTTAAAAAATGTAACCATGTTTTGACGAAAGAGTGAATCATATACAATGAAATAAAAGAGTGAGTCTATGGTACTATGCATAGACACAGGTTCGTAAAAATGTGAACGGATGGCACTAAATTTCGACGTGGCATGATGCTATTGGTAGACGAGTTCAGGATCAAAATAATTAGAACGATTGTTAGCAAGCCTCCCAATGAAATAAATCAGCTGTTATTAAAGGGTATAACATGAACCTGTTATTCTGATCCCAACCGATCAAATTTTTCAACGCGCGAATCTCAATGAAGAATTTTTTTCATGCATGAATCTCAGCGAAAATCAACGGTTGGAATCAGAATAACAGGTTCCTGTTATACCCTTGAATAACAGCAGATTTATTTCCCCCAATAAAATGGGTTACTGTATCAAAGTTATTTTCTGGTAGTTTTGATGAAAATTAAAGCATTTATTTATAGACAGATCGACCAAGATGTAAATTTATCTCCGTTTGTTGCAAGTTAATTGATGAACAAAGTAGGCGGGTATTTCTTTTTGTGATCGACACGCACAAGGCTGTCTTATTATTTGGAAAGTTGCTGTTTGTTAGATGTATACATTAGGTGGCTGAGTTTGGTCATGGTAAGGTAACAAACAAATTTCGCTAAATAACAACTTTCTTAATTGGAACAGAGTAGCAAGTGATTCATTTTGTAATCCGCATTTGTTCACGCCACTTGTAAATTTGTGCAACATGTGTTGATTTTCCATCTGTTTTCAATTAGTTCCCGTTCGGCAACCCCATTACCCATGGGTTTTTCAAGATAAAAGTGAATAATTAGTATTTTTATTTTGGAAGTGTTCGGCACCATATTTTTTTATCTAATAAATTTTTCAAATGGCTACCCTTTTCCCTTTTGACTATGAGTTGGTATGGTAAAAAAAAAAATTGATCATAGCTCTGTTTTTTTTTTCCCATTTGGCGGAGCTGCTTCAACTTTGCTTCATTTTCAAAAAAAATTTCCAACTGAATAACTTGTACAATCAAGCACTCAATTAACCAAACACAATTTAATAATACAAAAGCTAAAATTAATTAAACAAGCACAATTTACTAATACAAGAAATTATTAAACAAGCATAATTAAACTAGCAACACTTAATTTTAATAGATTAAGTTAATTTTAAGTTAAGTTTCTATTATGACGTCTAACATAATCATTCTACATAAGCCTAGCAATTTCATGCATCCGAACACTTATATTCTAAAATTTCTCATGGGTTAAATAACTTTGGTTTTGACAAATTAAAATTCTCACTCCCATATTAAAAATTTCCGTTCCCACAAAATTCTCATGTTACCGAACAGGCCCTAAATAAGGGTTTGAATAGAAACAAAAATTGGGAGAAAGGTAGATAACAAAAATGTTAGATTCAATGTCATGTGATCGTGCCTTGAAGTGAACTGTTCCACAACTAACCAGCATATTTTGAGGTGATCTATGTTAAATTATTCGGAGTCAATTAATGCCTTACATTGAATAAGCAATGCATTCTGACAAGTCGTGCCAGATGCCCAGATATAACATGCAAGGAACTTGTTAAATGAACAAAAATTGTTCACCTAACATTCTACATGACAAACTTGCTAAAGAAGAACGCGATCAAAACTCTGAGATATCTCAAATCCGGACCGTTCAAATCCATTCTACACGAATCTCAAAGCACAATAATACTGCCCCGCATTTTGAATAGGCACCGAAAAAATTGGCCGGGCTTTAGAAAACTGAAAGTTTGGGATATCTCAGAGGATACCCCATCCACAAATTACACACAAAAACACAAGCAGAAGAAGAAAGTAAAAAGAAAAATATAAGAGTAGAACTACGGTGTGACGTGCTCACCAACGGGTTTGGTGAGCACACCTCCGAAAAACGCATTTTCAAAGTTCAAATAGTCGATTCGAACCTTCCAACGTGTTCTTCATATTAATATGTGCTTGGAGACCAAATTTTACATTTTTTGGAAATTTTTTACTATTTTTTTAGAATTTTTGAAAATCAGTGTTTTTTGAAAAATATGGATCGGGACTGTTGATCCCGATATTTTTAAATATGTTAGAAACGGAATACTCTTTCTATTTCCGTACTTTTTTTATTTTATTATTTTTTATAATAAAATTTCTCCCAAAGTTTCAAATTAAAGAGTATGTACATATACTAAATGATTAAATGATTAAGAGTACGTACATATACTAAATGATTATTATATCTCAAAGTAAAAAAGAAAAAGAAAATAACTTTGAAATAAGTCACGCAAATATAATTGCTTTGAATCAATTCCACAGAAGATCCCTGAAACCCAAAAAGCAAATATCGCTTTGAATCAATTGTCTGGTGATACGGGAGACCAAAAAGCAAATTCCGCTATATATTTGATTCGGACCGCTAGCAATCCTAGCTGTCCGAATTAAGAATTCAAAATGTAGCGGATTGAATTAAGAATTCGGACCGCTAGGAATTCTAGCGGTTCGAATTTTTAATTCGAACCGCAAATATTCCTAGCGGTTTGGGTAGAAATAAATTTTTTTTAAAAACCTGGTTATTTATATTAAAATATTTTTTTTTTTGGTAAAAATAAAAATCATGGTAAACTATAAGTTAATACCAAATGTGCTACATATTAAAAATCAACAAAATATAGGTAGCACTAAACGGCATGCTGCTCCAACTTCCTGATTAAAACAACCGGATAAGACAAAATTACTACTAGGCAAAACAAAAGCTTGCCATACCCAAAAATAACAGATATACAAAAATTTAAAGGTTGGCCAGTAGTTTAAGCGTCATGATTCTTCAACCGCGAGATCAGTTCATCCTGCAAACAATATCGCAAAGGAATTAATCTTTCTGTTCTATTCTTGAGGGCTGTCTATTTTATTTATATAAAAAATACGACCAAATTCCCCTCTACAAGCGAGTACAAAGGGTAACTTGGATACTGTTTAAACCAGAAAAGATTATTGATACTTCTATTGCAACCTTAAGGAATGCACATAATATTTTCATATGCTAACCAGGTATTATAGTAATTTGGAAGTTCTTGAGAAGAAATAACAGTGTGGTACTTAATTTCAAAGTGTAGAGTACTTTGGTAGATCGGTAAGAGTAAGCTGTATCATTGGTAAGGTTTGCAGAAATAATAAAGAAGGGTAATATTTCAACAGCAGTTTCAAAGATTGAGAATTGAGCTATATATAAACTTGGCCAGTAAAGTTTTCCTATATACCATCCTATTATGCTAAATTGTACTTTCCAGAAGCATCCTTTCAAATTTAGCAAAAAGAACATTGATAGTATTAGCGTGTCTATCCGATCAGTGCAGTTTTGGTGCAAGATGATACTAGCTTAAACCCATTTCAAGAATACAACTCCAAATACACAATACCAATGGTGAAATAAGCAAAAACTGGATCTGATTGCTGTGATTCTAGACCTGAGTACCAAAATCTGAGATTCCAATCATGAACTATTGATTACAATTTTAGAAAGGGTAATGTCAATGAGTGTATCCAAGGCACTCATAAACAGGCTCTCTTTTGTAGAAAGGATAGTGTTAATGAACAGGCTTGTCATTTTTGTTAGATGTTACATATGCTCTGCTATATTTGTACTATCAATTTTATATAATTTATATCAGCAAAGGATCATGATGAGGTCTCATTCTTGCTCTTGTTTGAAACTAATCCATTCCTTTCATAAAGTATAATAAAGATGTGGTTCATTTAGAGCTACAATACAAGTCGATTCTCTAGCATTCACATCTACTATGAAGTTGCTATGTCATCTGATAATAACAAGGGCATTAATTTAAACATTGTTTGGGGTGCGCTCATAATGTAACTGCTTCTGTGTATCAAAAGTTCACAAAAAATCAATGAACTTTCAGTTCTATAGTTTAAACTACTGGTGATGATTATCTTAGAAGTTCAAGCTGGCATTTAGAAATACAACTACCTAGCCTAAAAGGACCTGTCTGGGACCACATAAGTACATGCAATACCAGTTCTAGACAAACAAGAAAAGGAGCAACACAATCCAGATATGCAAACCAACATAGAAAAAGGGTTATGATATGTGACAGTAGCACATGTGACTGGTACAGTGACAAGATTAAAAATAAAGAAATAGACTCACCTTTCGGCCTTTAGGAGAGAGTCCTCTCTCCTTGAGCAGGGCCCGCAATCGCTCAACTGTTAAAGATTGAAGCGTCTGCTCTGAAAACCCCGAACTTGATCCTAGCAGCAAAAAAGATTAAAAACAACCATATAGCATTATCAAAAGAAATGATTTATGCTCATCAAGGAAAAAAGAAAAAGGAAAAAGGATGAACCATTCAACTTCATGAATGCCCTGCAAAACAAGAAAGTTCGATACACATTCACATAAGCAAAGTGCAAAGTTACCAAATATATTCAATGATATTTGTAGATAACACCCAACAATATTCTTATGACAAGTCAATGAGTCATACTTCTCCTTGACATAATTGCATCTCTTGATTGCTGAATATTTTTCCCTAAATTTAGCAACTTATTTTACCTAAATTCTCTAAGCTTAAAGAACAAAGGCAATTTATATATCAATTCAGACAGATTTTTATTTAAGCAAACATGTAAATGTCAGGGCCAACTATTTAACTTCTCTTTAATGTTTCACATGTATGTGAAGATCATCCAAATATTTAAGTTGTTACAAATACGAGAAGTGCAATATTGTCTTGTGTAAATATTGTAACATGTTGGGAATAGTTTCCAAAAGCACCTACACAACTTCAACTACCATCTATACAACTGTTCCCATCACTTTCCTCAAAATGCTGCAGAAATTACCATTCCTTTCTCACAGATTAATATTATTTAAATGAGAGGAGAGGTATAGTCAGGTACTCAGGTATTCCTCTAAGAACTTAGGGGAACAGGCATATTATTCAGCAGGTGTAGCTTTATATAACCAGAATTTATAGCAGCACAGATAGATGCTGCTACATATGTTTTCACTTCACCTTTTCTTGTTTAGATGTAGAAACAAATTTCCTTTGCAATACAACTATTTAATTTATGCATTTCAAAGTTTTGATAGCATATGCAGCTTTTTATTTATCTTTTAGAATCAGAGGAGAGTAATTAATTTACCTTGTCTGGAGGAGCTAGCACCAGTGTTAAGCCTTTTTGAAGGGACTTTGCTATCCAAATATCTCGTTGGAGTCCTTAAATCATATTGTAGAGAGAGAGAGAGAGCAATCAAAGCCAGACTTAATAAAACTAAATGTCACAGTACGTTGCACACATATTAAAAAACATTTACCCAATTTTATCCCATAAACCCAAAAGTCAAGCCAAAATAAAAAATAAGCTTACAGAACAACCTCACTTGGTAACAACTGGCATATACCAGTACCAGAGTTGTCAGGTGTGCATATCATACTTGTATATTATCTTCTGGTAGGAGTCAGTTCCTTAAAAATTTAAAGTGGACTCTACCTTTTTCCTTTAGGAACCGGTTCCTTCAAATCACTTTTCTGTTTATTGAGTTGAAGAGATCTTATCAAGATATTTGTTGCATCTGTCTTTATTATCTGTCCCACTAGAAAAAATTAAACAGAAGAGGAACAACAAAGGATTCTTCAGTTATTAAATTTAGTAAGAAAAAGCTAAGCCAGAAATTAATAGCTACACGGGAACAAATAACTGAGTCCTTTTTCAACAAAACACGAGAGAAAGAAGAGATTTTTTTTTAAGCTAAGCAATTTGTCGAAAAGAAATTCCTTATCCTGAACCTTTGTACAAAATATTAAAAGAAAAATATACATCTCACATGTTCAAACTTTTGTTGAGTGTGGCATGCACCCTTTCACGCCCAAATAAAAAATCAAGTAATAAGACCTTCCCCTTTAAACCAAAGATGGTAGCTCAAGCATAAAATTAAAGTGTGAATTATGAGATTTTGAGTGCTTAAATGATTCTCTGAAACTAATTAATCTTCTAGAGTACTGAAAATATATAAATTGAGAATAAAACGTTACACTGACCTGGAGGAGAGGTATCATGCAGGCACAAATGTGTCTTTACATTCTGCCAAAGCAAAATAAGAGAAGATGAAGAAGAATAATTGTGATCATTTCATTTTCATATGAGTATGAGATTATGATTATATTAAACAGATGCAGGAGCAAACAAAGTTGCAATGCCACACTATAACTGAAAAATGTCACTTTCTCCTGAAGCAAACTACAACTGAAAAACTCAACTAATGGAAATTATTCCCTTTTGATTCCTAGTTTATCGTTCATTCTTTTGCTATTCATCAAATTCTCAGCCATTATAAGAAATAGTGATTTAGCCAAATTTTAGAAAGATACACTTGAAAGACAAGTTTCTAAATTATATAGGTCTCTTTGAATTATGTTCCAGTTACTATCTATTACCATTGGTAAGTGAGAATACAACAAAGAGACTACGGTATCCTTAAGTTCCTAATTAAACCATAGAGTCCCATTGCACGATCATCTAGAGACAGAACATTAAAGGAAATTAAAAGCTTAGAGACAATGCTACAAACCCACCAAACTTGCTTTTATGACATTTCCCTTAAGCTTTTCATATTAATTACTTGCAATATGATCTCCAAAACCCAACAATACCCAAATTCCTCCAAGGTTTTGCCAAGAACACTCCCCTTTTTGTACAAACAGTCCGGAATGCGTAAAACAATTAGAAATCCCCCACAATTCTTCAATAATTAAGTCACTTACATACATAATCCATCTGATATAACCCTAGGGAAATAATACGACTAGTGTGAAGAGTTTGAACAAAATACCAATATTTTAGAGGGTTAAAATAAAAAAAAGACAGAGAGAGAGAGAATGGGAAAAGAATTTTTAGGTTACCATATTGGAGTTGAAACCAAGGGTGAAGTTGCCCCGGGAAGGGAGTCCGGGAAGGAACTCCGACGCTCCGGCCAAGCTCGCCACCGCACGCCGTGTGCCGCTAGCGGGGCCGCTGGTGCTCTCGGCCACCATTTTTCGCGCCAGTTTAACGGAGGAAGTGCAAAACCCTAAATCAGTCAATCTTTATATCTTCTTGTGTTTTTGTTTGTGATTTTTCCCGCCAGTTCAATGATTTCTCGTCTATTGATTTGTGTTGTTCGGAGAGTCGGATCGGGAACCCTTTTAATAAGGGGTAGCCGGTAGCCAGTAGGTGACAGGGCCGATATGGGGCCCATGCATCAGTATGCACAGAGGCGGATCATTTGATAGGATGTAACTTTGTGTGCCGAGCCGCGTGTTGTGATTATTTTTTACGCTGTGATTTGCGCGTGTTGTGCTGTGTTTTAATTAAGTTAAATTTTTATTCGTTGTATTGTATTGTGATTAAATTATTAAAAATAATTATTATGTGTTAGACACTTAACAAGACGTTTCATTTTTTGGAATTAAAAAGGTCTAAGTCCAGTTTTATTCATTTAATTACATTTGATCATATTTGATCATGTTAGTAATATTTGATTATATTTAATTATGTTTAACTCTTTTTTTAATTTGAAGTTATTTAAAGAATATAATATCAAAATGTTGAAAATTGTTTAATTGTTCTCTAGTATAAATAATGCTAGATAATGATATGAGTTTTATGTTGTTTTGGTTACGTAATATATTTAGTGTCATAACGTGTTGTGAGCAACTATGTTCACGTGTTGCATGGTGACGTGTTGTGCTATGTTTTTTATTTCGGAAGATGATCATAACACACAACCCACGAATTATGGTATGTTACCAACACACATGCCGGAATATTTTCGATTACGACATGACTTTTTTTTACATTCCTACTTAACAGCTATTATTTTTATTTTCTTTTTGGCATGGTTTAGTTTTGTAATTCTCAAGATTTACTGGACAAATATGCAATAACGTGAAATTGAAAGATTCGACATGTTTGATTACTGTTTTGTTTCCTTAAAATCTTATCTTGTTTTATCGAAATGGTTGTTCGACAAAAATCACTGACTTAATTTATATTTTGTCATTAACTAGTTAAGTGCTTGTGCTTTGCAACGGGAAAACAAAATTTTTAGTTATCAAATATTTATTCATTAATTTTTAAATTATAAACTTACAATGTCACCAAAAATAGTTCTTGAATTTCTAAATTGCATGAAGAATGGCTTAAGAATATGTCTTTAATTTTATGAGTTACAGTGATAAGTTAAATCTTGAAATTTATTTATATATAATTGCATCTGATGTTATGGAAGATGATGGAAATAACTAAATTAAATAATCTGAATTATATAATGATGATATCAAAATAATGCAAATGATATTTTATTTTGCCATAACTGGAAAAGACCTCAGTAAAACAAATTAAATTAATTGATTTATTATTATAGTGCATAACATCAATCAGATTCCGATGCAACTACGTATAAAACACTATAGGGAATTATATTCCAATGAATGAACTATTTAATTTAATATTTAACAAATTAAATAATATCATGATAAAATGGTAAAACCAAGATGTTTTGGTAAAAAAAAAGATTGGATGCATGATTGGTTGTGTCATGTGTCAGACATCAACCACAGAATCAGTACTGCATCTAATGTTTACATGTTGTATGCACAGAGAGTTTGGCAAGGGGTTGAGGCAAAGATGCGTTGCAGAATAGTCAAGCTGGAGCAAACAATGAAGGCAACTTTGCACAAATCGGTGGAAGAAGTCTCTAATGTAGCATGGAGGAAGTTTGTGCCAGTATTGTTTGCGTGTAAATGCTGGTCCATATGGAAGCAGCGAAACGAAACAGTCTTCAGAAAGAAGACACTACCGCCTAACAAACTTGTAGATAGAATACTGCTCGATGCGATGCTTTGGTCAAAGAACTGCTAAGTGGAATATGTTGATGAAGAGTTTGGAGTGAATAACTTGTAGAATGTTTTTTTTTATGGGTGTTGGTACCACAGTTGGTACTAAGATTTTTTAGGGGCAGTTTTGGCATTGTTGAGCGTACTGTTTTAAATTTTGTATAAATTAATTTACAACTCTTTTTTTAATGTTCCTCTTCCTCAACTTTGCTCAATTTGAAAGCCTTTCCTTGCAAAATTGTACAAAACATGATTTTGCAGTCTTGTACAAATATTTGCACATTTTTCTAGAATTTATTTATATTTATTTGAGTAGTGAAAATACACACTCTTTAATTATTTCCTTTCTGTCATGCAGTATTGAATCCAATTTCTAATTAATTTACTAAGCCAAATCACTATTTCTTTTATGGATTTGTAAAGGAAGATTCATACTACATCTCTGCCAAGTTCTGCAATTTTTGAAATTTTATAAATGTGCCTATTGATATGGGCAATGCAGGGTAATATTGTCCATGGTGCAGTAAATTGCTGGTTTTTATATTTTTAAAATGCCAACTTTAAAAATAGCTAGAAAATAGCTCAAAAATCCTATACATGCAAAATTTGATTCCATATTATTTGTTTTTATGTCCTCTATTGAATTGTGTGACTGGATTTTTTATTTGGATTTCTGGTCAGCTTGTACTGGTTGATGTGTCACAGGAGGTCCTTTTGGTGATTTTGGGTACCAGTTCAATGCCAATGGCACTTGCAATGCAATTCATTGCTGGTACCAGGTGTACATTGATACCAGGAGCTGATTAAAAGATAACTTGCTAATAAACACAATAAAGGATAACTTGCTAATTTACTCCCTTTGCAAAATTAAATAACAAAAAAGTAACTCTCAAGTACCTTATTTTTAGCTGGAGGTGGGTTCTTCTCAATGAACAACCTTAGCCCCTTCTCTCCACCTGGGAACCCGCTAGTAAAGTCCATCATCTCCTTTTCAAACCCGCCAGTTAGCCTGATGACTGGGAAAATGTTTACACTATGTTTGAACATTACTTTGGCGCTTATTTGACATGCCTACACAATGACTTATATGCTGACTTGTTAAACAAACTCATGATCTCCTTATTATGCATATGAAAAGTAATGTGAAGATCAAAAGAAACAACTTGTTTTTTTTTTTTAATTTTGAGAATATGAACCAAAATCTATGTCAGTGACCATGACAAGTAAAGGAGAATAAAAATAAAATGACAAAACAATGTACAATTAATGAATAAGTGAAAACATTATACAATGAAAAACATTATATAATGAAAAACATTAGCATTAAAAAAACATTGTTCTCGTACATAATTTCCAATGACAAAAGGGCCACATACATAATTTCAAGATTCGAAAGGGCCACATATATAACTTTAAGATAACAACGTACAAAACATATTCCCAAAACCAAGTAATACACATTCAGCTCTGCACATGCTTGACATAGCGTCTCTTGTTAGACTTCCTCTTACACATATAGTTTCTTAACAAAAAGATTTCATCATCTATTGTCGTGCTAGGATCTCCTTCAAACTTTCTTTTTTCTCTTCTAACTCACTCAGAGTTAGATGAATCCCTTTTTTCTCTTCTACAATATAATGCAAAGATGTACATGATGAAAGTAAATGTAATATTCAAGTAACTAACAGATAAAGTCAGTAAAATACAACACAAAATTAAAGCTCGGTAAGACTTTAAATGATTTCTCAATATATAGTACCTCAACATTCCTTGCCAGACCGTCCATGCTTGTCCAGGAGAGAGAAATTCATTTCTCACAATCACCAAATCTCTCTCCTAAACAAGAGCTGATCTGTAATTTTTTTGTCTTTATTTTTTAAATTTTTTTATTTTTTAATAGGTTAATAATTAATTTAGTTAATTTTTAATTTTAGGTTTCTTGTGTATTGGATTCAAAATAGCTCTTATTGTATTCATTTATACTGGTGGTGATGTTTTAACAGCCCTAAATGGGGTTTATTATAGTATTGGGCCTGTTACTGTGATTTCGGTATTGCTGGGTACTGATTATGTAGGGATTAAATCGGGTATTTGTTAGAGTTTAGGATTAGATCAGGGTCAGTATGACCTTAATATTCAGGCCAAAATTAGCATGCCCACTAGTTCAGCACAAATCTGGTTCCAACTCTTTCCAGTTCAGAATGATGGAGTATGGCAGGTATTGTACAACCAAACTATTTTTCTGCGGGTGCAAACAAGATATTGACCTATATGTGGAGATTACCCGAGTCCGGCGTACCAACTCAGTTATGAGGTTAATCTAGGACCGTAGTCGGGTTAACTCATCTGACTCTAGTCCGTCTCCTGTCTAAATTAACCAACCATCTAGCAACCGGGCCCCAGTTTAGTGGGACTGACTGTCCAGTAGTCGACCCTCTCGTCGGGCCCCACCTTAGATTGACCAGCCTTCATCTAGTCAGACTGCTACTTGGGGTCAATCTTGTGATCCGGATGAAACCGATGAAACAGTAGATCCAGAATTAGAAGAGGCAGAGGAAAATTGGGTGATATTGATCCTGAGGGTATGAGCGATCAAAGTGACCAGAAAGATACTAGGCCTATGCTTGGACAGAGATTTTTCAAAATGGATCGCAGGTTTCAGATAATGGATCGCGGGTTTGAGCACCCGGTTTCAGCTTTCAATGATACATCAGGATTTCAAGAAGCAAATGCGGGTTTGTTTGGAAGGACAGCAGAGTATGAGAATGAATTGTCAGAGGGACAAACATATGACTTAAAAGAGCAAATGAAGAGTGCAATTGTCAGGTTTCGCATACTTTACAACAAAGAGATAAGGAATATGCATAGTGACATGACCAGAATGAGATTCAAGTGCAAGGACAGTAGATGTGGCTGGTACATATTCACGATGTGCCTAACAAAATATTCTTGTCACGTGGATGCAATAAGAATAGATCATGCACAGTTGTCAGCTAGTATGGTCGCCGATTGCATATCGGCTCACATGAGAAGCGATGTTGATTTGAGTATCCAAGCTGTCAGGGTCGTTGTTGCTGAAAGATACAACGGTCAGATACCGACGTATAACAAACTGTGGCGTGGCCGTGAGTTGGCAATTGCCCGCCAATTTGGTAGTTGGGAGGGGTCATACGCTCCTATAGTTTTGTTGTTGAGGCAATCAAGAGGAAAAAAACTCAGGTGCTGTATTGTTTCTTCTATTTTTATGTCATTGTAACAAAATCAACAATTGAACTTATTTTTTTAAAATTAATGACAGAAACATTGTTTGATGTGACCTCATTTCCCACTGATAAAACTGGACAGTACAAGTATTTTTATAGGACAGCTTGTGCATTGGGACCTTTCAACACCTCAGACCAGTCATCACCATTGGTGCTTGTTTCCTGTCAGGCCGATATAAAGGTAATTAAATTATTTAATTTGCTTTATTTAATTTAGTTGATTTATTTTTTTTGAAGTTAATTGATTGATGGTTTAATACAGGTAAATTGTTGATTGCAATTAGGTACGATGCAAAAAACTAGCTTCTCCCATTGGCTTTTGCACATGTTGAGTCAGAGAGTTTCGAAAATTGTGCGTGGTTCATGCAATAGTTGTGAAGTAACGTAATTTGCTCCAGATTCACGTGTGTCATCACTGATAGGTGAAAGGATATCAAGAAGGTGTTCAGACAAGATAACCTGGGGTGGAACGATGAGGATGAGGAGAATATGAAGAAGAACGGTTGCAGTGAGGCGGCAATCAAGTTTTTTAAGATATGTGTGGCTAAGAGGAAGATGAGAAGATACGAGTAAGAAATACAAGCAATGGGGAATGTATGTGACTATGCTTTCAATTGATTGGACAGTGTGGGTAAGTATTTGTATCAAGATGAGAACGAGTGTCCAAAACCATAAGAGATAATAAAAATAATATTCATTTTGGGCTGTCAGAATAATAAAAATAATAATTGGAGTAGTATGAAAATAATATTCATTTTGTGCTATCAGAATAATAAAAATATTGTTTAGATTACATAATTTAGTAGTACTAATTCGAAGAGTATTGATTCGCTGTGTAAATAAAATATAAAATTAACAAGATAACACTCACTGGATGCTCTAAAAAAAGTATAGATTTGTACGCAATTAAAATAACAGTGCTGTTTACATTTAGTACTAGTTTTGTGAATTCAAATATTTGTTTTCTCAAATCCTAAAGACCTGGTGCAGTACTTGGTGTACAGAATGGTGAAGATAGGGGTGCAAACGTATCGGATAATATCCGACCGTACCTAGATCCGTTTTACGGATCTATATCTGAAAATTTGATACGGATATCCGATATATGAATATCCGTGCGGATACGGCTATGGGTATGGTTTTGAATTTTAATTATGCGTATCCGAATACTAGATATATACCATATAGTTTAATATATATTATAAAATATTTATGTATATATCTACGGATATCCGATATCGGATCCGTATCCGTCTAATATCTTATCCGTATCCGTATCCAAACAATAAAAATGGATACGGATATGGTTTTAACACTATCCAATCCGTTTGCACCCCTAGGTGAAGACCCTCAACTAGAGATATCAACGGACACAATATGGATTGGGTGGATGTATTTTCATACCCAAATTATTTTTTTGAAGGACAGCTGACAAGTAGATGGCTGACAATATATTAATAAAAAAATATTTACAAAGTGTTTTTACATTTTCATACTCAAATTCACATAAAATTAATCTTACTCATTATTTATCCTTATATATAAAATATTAACTTATTCATACTCTACTCCTATCCTATCCATTAAGACAATGGATAACAAAATGAATAATATCCTATTTATAATTTTTGATTCTGTAGAACATATAATTGTTAATTAAATAAAATGATAATCTGTATAAATCAATTTTGTCGTAAATGACTAATTAAAAAAAACTAGAGTAAAGTTAGAATGTGATGTGCTCACTAAAAGAGTTTGGTGAGCACAACTTTAAAAATATATCGGATTGGCTTTAAACGACGAATATAAACGTTGAAACCGATCTTACTTCACGAGTGATGCGTGTACATGTAAAATTTTGAAATTTTGAAATTCATTTAGTACAAAATCAAACAGTAAAAATAATGCTGAAAAATAAATACATTAAAATAACTTATAAAACTTCAATTTTTTAACCGTTTAACTTTGTACTGAACGAATTCAAAAATTTCAAATTTAAATATACACGTATCATTCAACAATTTAAATGAATCCTTTAAATTAATAGTTTGAAATCAATTCGATATTCCAACTCCGCACGCAAAATACAAGCCCCCAAATCCCAATTAGGTCAAACTCGGTTCCGGCTAATGGATGGCCATGCATCATCAGCTGATTCGGCCCAGTCTGTACTTGGGTGGGGGCCAACAGATAATACGATACAGTGGGACCCACACATTCCCAGTTTAACCGTGATTGTATGGAACAGAGTATTTTTTAATATGGGTTCAGATCTACTTGTCAACAGATTACAAAATCAGGCCACCACAGTCCAAATTTCTGAATAGTTGAATGTAGTTGTTTAAATTAAATTTTAATTTAATTGTCTGAATTGGCTGTGTAGCAATATTGAAATGTTTTACTATTTAAAACATCACCCGGCTGTTGCGGTATTTGTTATATCATCACAAAAAAGGTAAAATCTAAAATAATTTTATACCCCACCAATATATAAATACTTATATAGAATTGTTCAAGTTGTGAATTTGCGTGCTAACCTCTAAATAGGAAAACTCGTTAAAAGTATACGAGTGTTGGAAAAACTATTCAAAAAATGAACACGGAGCCTTGATCTAGATGTGCATTGTTGGAGAGATGGTTTAAAATTCGGATATAAAATTTCTTGTAAATAATTCAAGTCAGTAGACTTGATGCTCATCTTTATTTAAAAAAATGGCCATGATATCTAATATTTTTTTAGCAACGAGAAATGAAATAGACATTTTTAATTTGGTTTAGGAAAGAAAAGACAACACAATAACTTGATTAGAAAACAAAATTTTACCCTTGTGATGTGTTGGGGTTAATTTAGAAATGCAGAATACTGGTACAATCCGTACCAACTACAAGAAACCCGCAAGAGATCCAATAATCTATACACCAACAAGAATCGAGAAGTTAGAGATAAATGCAGGCTTGCATACTACAAAAAACACCAAAATAAAGGAAAGATGTTACCGCGGTATAGATCGAGTCCAAAATGCACACAAGAGAAAGCAAGCACAGAGATTAGGTGGTTCGGTCGGACCTACTCCACCGAGAGGCAAACGACCGACAAACTTCACTATTAAACAAGAGACTACAAGAGTGTTCCAATTGTTAGCACAAATAATCATTCTCACTCTCTCTCTCTTCATCTCTCTCTCTCTCTTTCTCTCTTTTTGTTTAGCACAAGAAGAGGAGCAGCCGCCACACCACTGCTGCAAAAAAATGTAGGTCACCAAGAGGAAGAAATAAAAGAAGAAGAGAAATGGGCCAAGGCCGTTTTGGGCAAAAAAATTCCAACAATCTCCACCGTAGGCTCAAATCGGCAACTCACTCCGTCCCCAACCGTCACAGCTCAATAGCTATCTGTCAGTATCATGTTGCAAGCCTCCATGACTAGAGACTCACCGCATCAAACCTGAATCCACTGCCCACGGCCGCGCAGGTCCAATGCCCCAGGCAGTGTCAGCCACCACATGTCCACGCCTACCTCCACATGTATCAAGGCTCCCGTGAGTATCTCGGCGACCAAACCTACCACCTCCGGCTCGCCTCCGTCCAGGCCACCGTCCAATGGTATGCTCTGCCATGCGACCTGTCTCCACCACTGCGGCTCTACAGCAATGTATCACGTCATCACCTCTTACAGCTTCACTCGTCATGGCCTCGCATATAGCCACGGTACCACGGCCCATGCCAGCAAGCATAAGCACGGTCTCGATGAAAACTGTATTGCTCGCCTCATCAAACCGTACATCGCTAGTAGAAGAACCGACTGGTACGATAGTGAACGTAGACTCTACCGTACCAACCATCTCATCGAGACCACCGCGCCTGGTACCCCGAATGAGAACCATGTCACCTCGAAGCACCTCCATGGACCCATCGCGGATTCGTAACTCATACCTGTGTGAATCCAACTCACTGAGTGACACAAGACCCCGTTGAATACCGGGTACGTACCGAACCGGTAATCGTGCGAATCATACCATCCCACATCCGGAACCTAACCGCACTAACTCCGACAATTGACAAAGTCGATCCATCAGCCAAAGTCACGGCACCACCGGACACCTCACAAAAGGAATCAAATTCAATCCCTAGTGGACAAATATGGAATGTACTCCTGGAATCTAACACCAAGCTACCACAGACGCCACCTCTACCGTTACATGTCTCATCACCAACAGTCTCATGCACATCCCCCTCACCTATACACACAATAACATCACCGTCATGATCGATCGCACCGGTCGTGTGACCGGCTCCAGGTGTAGGTGGACGGTCCAGTTGTCTCTCGGGACAATCGCGTTGAAAGTGACCGAGCTTGCCGCACTTATGGCATGTACCGCAGCCCGACTTCTTTCATCGCTGCCCATCCGACACAGTCACAAGCGCGCTAGAGGACTCTGACCCATCCTCCTCACGCTGTCTCAAGGACTCGAAATCCAAAAGTACAGCAGTCCCTTCCTCCATGGTGAGCTCGCTCTTTTTCCCTAGCAAAGATATCGTAATTGGATCATACGACTTTGGTAGGGATGCCATAAACAGACAGGCTTGATCTTTCTCCTCGATCTTTCCACCCGTATTAAACACGTCTTGTACCAAAATATTAAACGCACCAAGGTGAGCCCTCAAATTCATACCCTCATCCATCTTAAGCCGGTACAACCGCCTTTTCAAAGCTGTCCGACTTGCCAATGACTTAGACAGGTACATACCCTCCAGTTTCTTCCATAAATTATTCAGAGAAGTTTCGGCCACGAATAAGGCTTAAATTCATCTGACAAACAAAACCGGACTGTACTGAGGGCTTTACCACACATCGTTTTCCACTTGTTATCGTCTATTTCCTTTGGTTTGGTATCATTCAAGGTATCGTCCAAACCCTGAAGCACAAGGGCATCCCGGACTGAACTTTGCCACAATGCAAAATTTTGTCTCTCGTCAAATTTCTCGATCCCAAATACAAATGCAATATTAGGGTTTGACATATTCTTGTTCATGTTGGAACCGTACCAAATAACCCGGAGCTCTGATACCACTTGTTGGGGTTAATTTAGAAATGCAGAATACCGGTACAACACGTACCAACTACAAGAAACCCGTAAGAGACCCAATAATCCGTACACCAACAAGAATCGAGAATTTAGAGACCGATGCAAGCTTACGTACTACCAAAAACACCAAAATAGAGGAAAGATGTTACCGCGGTATAGATCAAGTCCAAAAAGCACACAAGAGAAAGTAAACACGGAGATTAGGTGGTTCGGTCGGACCTACTCCACCGAGAGACAAACAACCGACAAACTTTACTATTAAACAAGAGATTATAAAAAATTACAAGAGTGTTATAATTGTTAGCACAAACAATCACTCTCACACTCTCTCTTCCTCTCTCTCTTACTCTCTTTCTGTTTAGCACAAGAAGAGGAGCAGCCGCCACACCACTGATGCAAAAAAAATTAGGTCACCAAGAGGAAGAAATAAAAGAAGAAAGAAATGGACCAAGGCCGTTTTGGACCTAAAAATCTCAACATGATGAATTAATAATTTTTCATACAAACAAATATTCATGATGAAATAAAAAAAAAATTGCTTTACGAGACCAAAAATTGGGAAATGGATTTAAGAAGATAAAAGACAAAAATATAGTGCAATTTAAGCAAGACTTATTTACAAAATAGCAAATTATGTTATTTGAACTATACAATTATACATATATACGGTGAATCAAGTATACAATTTTTAGAAATAAAGAAAATTATACATTTCTATGATATTTTCTGGGCACCATAAGGAGGGCCACACCAGTCCCTATTATATTGACCCCTGAACAAAATATTTTAAAGTTTTCATAGCCAATTTCAATAGAAAACAAAAAAATTATACCTTATTCCTGACACACAAACTCATCTGCTTCCATTTCATGAAAGTCACAGAATTGGATACACGAATAGATTCCACAGAAGATCAGAGAGACAGACAGATGGAGACGTGCCATCCACGTACACGGTACACCTTTCAGGAGAGCACGAGCCGTCCCCATTTGCTATTTAGCCCCACGCTTCAGGGTTAGCATTATTACATAAGGTCCCTGCAAACTATAATATTATGTTGATTACTTCAACATTTAAACATACAGAATATTCTGATGTTTTCATTATTACATAAAGGTTCCTGCAAACCTCCTTATTTTAATATTATTATTGTATGTTATTATAGTATACCAATTAGTTCGATATTTAAACTAAAAGTTATCATGAAAAAATTTAAATAAATATAGTAAACACCATATAAACATTGTACCCACTAACCACTATATAAACTTTTTTTGTAAGCTATTATTTTAGTTAGTTGGTTTATTATAAGTAAAAAAAATTAACAAATAAAAATCTTGCCTCTTTTTTTTTTTGCTTTTTTAAGTCAAATTATCGAAATTGAATTTATTCAACGATACAAACATTCAGTTGCCGCTACACAATACTAATTGAGATACTTGCAAAGTGGATTTTTGAATAAAATATGTCTTTATTCATTTTTTTCTTTTTGGAGAGAGAGAGAGAGGGGTTTAACCGAATTTTTAGACAAATAAAAATTTCCCACAACATATGCTAATTGAGATACTTGTAAATAGATTTTTTTAGTAAAATATGTTTTTTCTCACTTAATCTCAAATTCTTTCAAAATAATGTAGTAAAATATTGGGTATATACTTTGTTAATTTTAATAGAAAAGATGTGGGTATAGACTTATTTTTTTTCTCAAAAATAATCTTCATAGAGAATCACATACAACACAATTTGTGGTAAAGTATTAATTTTGTACAACATGTTACAAGTAAATAAATATTCTAATAACCTCACGGCACTCAATATTCTCAGAAACATTCATAATTACCTTTTCCTAGCTAACTATTAGCAATGGTTGAACTAAGTTTAATACAACAAAGAGGTAGGATTTAAATAAGAATTCAAACTCTAAGGAGTACGAGGGTATATGCGAAAAATGTTTCCAGCTTCAAAGTTCAAAGAGGTCCCTACCCGCTCCATCTCTCAGTCTCCGAGTTTTTGCAGCGCTAAAGCGCAAAGGCGCGAACTACACGACGAACTAGCGGTACAGCACTGCTTATTTCAGCTTCAGTATTCTCTCTGACACCCCCATCTTATTTCAACTATTCCTTTTAGGCATTTACCTTAGTCCCTTACCACTTACCACTTACCAGTTACCACCACACCACGGAGCGTAGAGAGAGAAAGGGAGGTGAGAAGAGAAAGAGAAAGAGAGAGAGAGATCTTCCTAGGCAGCCACTGCCAGGAATTCTATCAAAAAGAGAGAGAGAGAGAGAGAGAGATAATGGGGGCAGAGGAGAGGCAAAATGGCCAAGGTGGATGCATTGCGATTCGATCCTTCCCACCTCCTTCCATCTCTCGCTGTACCATTGGCGGCTCTTCTATTACTACCTCAGGTACACTTTTGCATTTTAGTCCATCAATACTTATCTTTTTGCTTCATGAACTCATGGTCTCTTCTAACAGTATAACCAAAACCCATCATTTCTCACTTTTTTTTTTAGTTCCGTTTTTTCTTTTATTCAAGTACATTGCTTGTCTGATTCTGTTTTCAGTAATAGTGCACAGTGTAGGGCTACCGACTCATTTTTACTTAATTTTTAAATTGAAATTAATGCGTAGTAATTTGGTGGAATGTAAAACAATTCACTACTACGTATATTTGTTTTCCTTTTTTTTTGCAGGGTAGATATATTTGGTTCGAAATCACCTTTTCTAGTCCTAAATAGTATAGATATTAAAAAAATTAGTGGTTACAATTTTCCTTTGTACAATTGTTCACTTCTGAGTTCTGACGGATTATTGATTCAATTAAGGATAAAGACCGGACCTTTCATAAATTTGTCATGTAATTATTCCATTCTTTTTCAGAAAAGACAATCTATCTATTTAAGTATTATTTACGCGACAGTATTAAAAAAAATAAACAAGGCTGTAGGGTCGATCTCCCACCTAATCTGGTATGTTTGGTACTAGATCTTAACTCTTCCTTTTTAAAAATGTCTCAGGCCCTTTTCAAAGATTTGGTGAACCTATTATTGTGATGATTGGATGGGAAATATAATGCTACTAATTATGGATATACTTCTAATTTTCAATCCAACCTTTTTTTTTTCCTTTCAAAGAGGCCAACTTTACTTTGACAACTTTTGGCTACTTTCGAACATTTTTTTTTATTAAATTGCTGGGATTTATGACATAGATTCTGTTCTGGAAAACCCTCAAGGTGTACATAATTTCTTGTGCAAATTGAGGAGAATGTTGTCGGGTAAGAGCATATAATGTTGGCAAAACAGTGCTATGGTTTTAGGCAATTTAATTTTGCCATTTTCCTGAATTGATGATCTTATCATCTAAAATTTATAATTTTTGGTTCAAATTTTATATTAAACATTTAAACTTTTCTATTTCTAGATGATGCTACATGTGGGTCACCAAGATGGATTGGAAAGAGTTTGTCTTGTGTTTGTATTAAGAGAAAGGGAAATTATGAGCGCATATGCATGACTCTTACACCTCTACAGGTAATATTTTTCTCTTGGTTGTATTCTAGGAAAAAAAATTGTATAATGGCAGTTTTCATCTTCTGATTTTTTCTCCTTTGTGTTAAATATAGAATGAAAGGTTACAGAGGCTGAAGCAACGGATGAAGGTGTACTTTGATCCATCTAGGCGGGATCACCAGGTTATCTCACTTTATTTATTGTTTGTAAATTAGAGCATGTGCATCTCTGTGATTACAAAAGATGACCTCTTCTGCCACATCAGCAACCTTTACAATTATCCTTAATTTAATATAAAGTCATCTTCGTCCCTGCAATTCATCCCCAATTTCAGTTCTTAAGATCCATTTATTTTTGTAATATATTTTATTTTTACATCCTTGCCAGGGGCGGATAGAGTAAGAAGGTATGGGGGTCAATTGACCCCCATTTATTATCAATTTTTTTTGTAATTATACATGATTTTCTATATGTTTTAGAGTAAAATGCTACGGGTACTATAAAATTGACCCCCATACCTTGAAAGTTTGGCTCTGCCCCTGATCCTTGCCAGATTGCTAAAATTGATGATGATGTGGCAATCCTGCCAGATTGCTAAAATTGTATTGTTTACATCCTGCAATTGATTTGCAATTGAGATGCACATGCTCTAATAAAGTTGTCAAGTAATATCATATTATGTACCTGTAATTTCTGAAAGTCCATATTTTTTGAATTAATAAAAAAATCATAATAGGAAGCATTAAAGGCTCTTTGGCATGCTACTTACCCAGATCAAGAGCTTGAAGGTCTGATTTCTGACCAATGGAAGGCAATGGGCTGGCAGGGACGGGACCCATCTACTGACTTCAGGTATCTAAGTATAAAGATTGGATAAATAAAAATATACTGGTTCCTTCGTATACAGGTGTATAATGTTTTAATAGATAGATTTATACATAATTAGAGGTGCCGGATTCATTTCATTGGAGAACCTACTCTTCTTTGCAAAGACCTTTTCTGTAAGACCTTTTCTTTGCACTAAATAATGCTTTGCTTAATTTCTTTTTAATTTGTTCTTTGTGGAGTTCTATTATTTGTTAATATTTATTGTTTTTAAGACATCATTTCAAAGACTGCTGAACAAACAAGGAGGGAAGAGAGCTACATGGGAGTACCCATTTGCGGTGGCTGGAGTAAATATAACATTTATGATCATGCAAATGCTCGACCTGCAATCTAGTATGTGGTAGTTTTACCTAGTTTACTCCGATATTTTCTTTATTATCATGTAATGAACTAAAGGCTTTTGCTGGCCTAGTAGTTGTTAGGTTGTAATTTAAGCATCCGTGGGGCAATAAATATGGATTTGGGAGTTATAGCCTTCTTCATTTTCCCCTCTTTTAAACTTCAGTGGTAATTTTAAACTACAGACTTATGTGACTTCCATTGCCGAACTGTCCATCACCTTTTCATAAGGAATACTTATACTTCATGTTGGAACCAGTGAGTAGGTCACAGTTGGTGGGGTCATCCTGGCCATTGCAAGTATAAGTTTATCATTGGTTATGTTAGGGTTTTACATTTTAAAAGAGGCAATACAATGGTACCTGGTGGTCAGAATTATAATTCTCGCGTCAACTATGGCACTGATAAAAATTGTACATGACGAAATGTTAATAAAAATTAATCAGTACTGGTATTAATGCATAATTGAGTACCATTTGCTACCATCTATTAGTTTATCAGTTTCTCTGAAACTGCTTTCTTACTGCAAAATTAGTTCATTTTTTCAAAACACACCCATTTTTTATTCCGATTTGCATAAAAACAGATACTTTTATTTAGTGGGGCCCTTGAAACTAATCGCATTGGGTGTCAGAAAACATACAAAAGATACTAGTAAGGTATCTAGTCCCTTACTGAAAGAATGGCATTCTCTATAATACCTCTAATTTAAATTAATCCTTTTCTAAGTCCTTTGCTCCTCTGCGTTCTCTCATGTCTCAGAATTTGAGCACCCTTGGTTAATGAGAAAAAGAACCCAGTTTTGTCGGAGCTAACTTGTCCAATTTAGCATATTTAACGCATTAGATATTATCCATTGAAGTATTGCTTGCCTAACAATGGTCTGTTCTGTAAATACAAGAGACCTGGCATATATCGTGCAAATATGGAGAAATAGTGTGGTACCTTTTGCATAGAAACCTAAATTTTTTTAAATCTTCATAGAAAATCACTTAATGTGTTTTCCTTTAACCCATGTAAATTGCAGCTAAGCCGAGAACCTTTGTTAGAGCCATTTTTGTTCAAATGCTCTCAGGTAAATAGATGTGACCAAAATATTTATCAAATCTAAAGATGTTTCTCGTAATGCCTTGGTTTATAAATACTGTCTCATGCTACAAATTTATACCTGTTTCAGAGGATGAATGGGCATTTGATTTACTTTATTGCGTTGCCTTCGTGGTATTGGATAAACAATGGCTTCAAAAGAATGCCTCCTACATGGATTTCAATGTACTATTCTTTTCCCCTATATTTATGAGTTATTGTACCAGTTGTTTCTTCCCGTTACCACAACTGACCGGTATGGTATTGTTCAATTATTGAATAGAACCTCTCAACTTTTTCTTAAGTTGCTGAACTTTATATTGAAACCTCAGTGCACTTGTTCAATCACTACAAGCCCAAATAAACACAAAAGGCGGAAAAGATGTTTCGCATACTACTTACCAGGTCATAAATTATTACAACTTTTGGACAGTGTATGTCATATCCTTATTAACACCTCGGTTTGAGAAGCAAATCAACATGTTAATTGATAAAGCCTTAAACTTTGTTTTGAAGGAGAAATTTTAAATGATGTGAAATACATGTTTGCACAAGTTCAGATTGTTCAAACATGTCTCATTATATTATTAAAAGTTTGTTTGCTTATGTTATTAGGAGGTTCTGAGATCGACTCGAGTGCAACTAGAACGGGAGCTTCTATTGGATGATGTAATGCGGATTGAAGATATGCCCTCTTATAGTAACCTCTCTTAGTTTCTTCTCTTATTCTCTCCCACTGAATTGATTCTAAATTGTACAGTATTCATGGTTTCTGTTTTATTTCTTCACCCCTTTGCTTTGAGAAACGTTTGGTGGGGAACTGGCGCACTGAGGTTGGCTGTACTCGTACTGCTAAATTAGTTTTGGCTCAATTCAATTTGTGTTATGTTTGTCGAAGTGTCTCGATGATTTGGAGAATTTTTTCATGAAAACATCCGATTTGGTTAGGAACTGATTCAATTTGTGTATAGTAATAGCATGACCTGCATATGCAGTTAACGTAAAAAACAAAATGTAATACGTAATTAATACTCTCCAGGTCATTGTTTCAGAAATTAATAATTTCGTAGACTCTTAGTTATTAAGAAGTGACACTAAAGAGTCCGGCTAGTATGACATCGGTGTCATATGATGCTAACTCTAAAATTGATTGAATAGACTTTAAACGATTAATCCAAACCGTTCAAACCGATTTACTTTATGAGTGATGTGTTTACATGCAAATTTTTTATATTTCAAGTTATTTTAGTATCAAATCAAGCGGTAAAAAATGTTGAAAAATGAATGTATTAAAATTAACTTAAAAACTCATTCATTTGACCGCTTGACTTGATACTAAATAAATTCGAAAAATTATAAATTTTGCATTAAATGCACAACTAATGAAGTAGATCGGTTTGGATTCACCGTTTGAAGTCGATTTGATAGGTTTTGCCGTTTTGGAGTTGGTGTTATATAGGCTGAAATGACACTGATGTTATACTAGCCATGACTCAGACACTAAATCCCATTAACATGTTATAGCGTATAGGCTATACTAATAATATTTGCAAGAGGGGAAAATAACGAAGAACGCGAGCAAAAATATCAGTTAAAAATAGTAGAAAGTGTAGATAATATGTAATTGATTAATGATTATTGTCAATAGAACTTTTCATTAAAAATTCATTCTAAAAAAGAAAAAAACTTGAAAATTTGATAGAAAAAAAAAAGCTTAATACGTGAGATTTAGTGGCACTGTTTATCGGTTTATTGTGGAAAGTTACATCCCTCTTTATATTAACCATAATTGATTACATAGAAAATAAGACCTCTTGGAAAAAAGAAAACAAATAAACTAAAAAAAGTGTTTTTTAGAAAGTAAAAAAAAAAATAATCAAAAGGAAAATGTAAGCTTTAGCTAATTAAGTATTGCTTATAATTCAAATAGTGTACACTCTTTCTTGATATCCAGGAAAAACATACTCTTAAATGTAACTTTATTAATCTTTATATCTGTTTATTGTCCTCCAATAACTTGTAACAATTACATTTTAATTAGCAATTGGTAAAGAAATACAACCCATATTTTCCACATCTCTCTTGAAGGCTATTACTGCACCATAATTCTAATTTTATTATTTCTATAAATTAGTGAGTTTAAGTTACGCATCACGACATTCATACATGTTTGAAATAGTTTAACACCGCAAATTTGTGCGCTAATCATTCAAATTGCATGAACTTATGGATTAATGCAATGAATGACGAGGGGGCAATAATGAGTTTAAATATGTTCTATTTTATATCATTTTAAGTTATGCATCACAACATTCATACATGTTGGATTTAAAAAAAAAAAAACATTCATACATGTTCGAAATAGTTTAACACTGCAAATTTGTGCACTAATCATTCAAATTGTATGAACTTATGGATTAATGCAATGAATGACGAGGGGGACAATAGTGGGTTTAAATATGTTCTATTTTATATCATTTACCAATGGAAAATGGTTGGAGTTTTTGTCCAAAAATTCTTTTGGACAAAGTCTCTATTCGCACGAATCTCAACGCAGATTTGACAGTTTAAGCCCGACTTCAGATAAAATTTGTCCAAAGTCCTTCGAACAAAATTTAATTTCTAAAACATATTCTAGTTAAAGAACCAACATTTGGTCTACTGGTAAAGGATAACACCCTCCTCCGTGTTGAATGTCGTAGGTTTGAAGTCCGAATAAAAGTTCTTTATTGACATTATATAGAAGTTGGAAAAGAAAAACTAGACCTCTGTCTTTCTATTAAAAAAAAATACTCTAATTAGCTAATTCTTGGGCTGAAATTTCTTTAAGAGTAGCATTGCTGTTGGACATTCCTATCAGAAGAAGTCTGGTCGGACATATTTACCCTTCCTACTCACTATCTGCAAAGAGTAATTCTGTGAAAACAATAGTGATATTACTGTTTGATTACTACTAGACATTTTTCTTCAATTGATTCTTTTCGATGCATCCGAACCTTTGGCGTATACATATTATGATTTTTTTTTTCAGATTTTCATTTAGTCCTAGTAACATCTTTTTAAAATCTTTTATTTCAATTATTAAATCCGATTATAATAATTTCGTAACTTGTTCTTTCAAAAAGATAATTTTGTGGCTCGAGTGTTTGCTAACAAGTTTGGCATACAATTTCTTTTGAGATGGCTTATTTTGTCTCGCATCAGTATTTGAAGTGCCGCTAGTCGGATGGTCTATTCATTACATTTCATGAATTTGAGTATTGTTTGATAATCTATCAAAAATTATAAAACATGAACCAATAAAATATTCAGATTGTTCAATACAGCATAACGCGCAGAATCTCATCAATTTTTACATACATATAAATAATTCCATAATGTTGGATTTCAAAATTTTGTTTAATTTTACATAACTGGCCCTTGTGCTTAGGAGTGGAAACACTAAACATTCCAGATTGGTCAGATTTTATCGTGAAAAAGTTGTTGATACAATTTACAAAAGTAAGGTTACATATTTTTCAATCCATTAACAACTAAGCATAAATTAACACCAATAAAAGGCTTCTTTCCTTCACTCTATCTTTCTGATGAAACCAGGAAAAATGGGAATCTTCGATGAACACAGAGCATCGCAGAGATATCAAATTCTTCCACGGATTGTCAGAGGCTACAGGATAAAGGACGTGTAATCAAACACATCCAAAGAAATGAACATCTAATCAATACAAGAAGACTTGCTATATCCATAATAATAAGAAAAGGCTTATAATCAGAAAATGATTGAAGATGCCGGTTCTTTTATAGAATGTGAAGTTGTCAACACTCTTCTGGTTTCTTACAAGGTACTCCCTTCACTGCATGCCTGCAATGAAACCTAAAAGAGGGAAAAGGAACTTATAGAAAATAATTACAAAACTGAATTAAAATAAAAGGGCCAAAGACAAAGGAGAAAATCCGACTTGTGAAGTAAAATTTAGCAGCAATTTGGTACTTGCTGAATTCAGCTATTACTGGTAATTACTGCCACATCTTCATCTTGACTTGCTCATCACATGGAAAGACACACAAACACAAAAGGAAAAGAAAACAGGGAAGATACTCAGTTTGGTGCTGCTACAGTAGGACAAAAATACGACTGCCCAGAGCACTCTAAGGTGCTATTTGTGAAGTTATGCATTTATAAAGAGAAAAGTGGCCCACAGCAAGTTTGGAAGAGAAAAAAATAACATGAAAAATAAACATTTAATTAATAGAAGCGGCCCGTGATGGGCATCGGACCAAATCGGTTGATGCCCACTCGGAACCAATTTGGGTCCAATGCCCATCGGATGCGCCCCGCTTCCTTAATTAGTAAAGCTGTAAAATTAAGCAGAAGGTACATACCAGATCACATCATCCAGATCTGCAAAATTATGACAACTGTCATTATCACCCTTTTGTGAAGCCACAACTCTACACTTTATGTGCAACCCCCATTGTATAGCCTGAATTAATAAAGTCCATGTTTAGTAACTTATTATTGTCTGGTATACAACCACCAGGCTGATACCTGTACCAGATTTAGCCATGATCACCCCATCAAACATGAAATGAAGCACAAAAGCAAAAGGAACATGAGTAAGAAGGAGAGCAAGAACAATACCTTTTTGCTGTACCGAAAATCACGCTTTGGTAGGAAATGAAGAGGCATGTTGAAATTGGAAGGGCACTTGATTAAGAGAAATAATTTTGAAGTTCCTTTGAGTAAGAACATTAGTTGATAAAGATAAGAGTTAGCATAATATAGAAAGAAATAGGGAAAAACCATGACTATCATAAATATAAAATTTTGTTAACATAGAACTTCACTATTTTTAAAATTTAGTTGAGTCAACTTTTTATTTTGCAATTGCAGGCACTGGTCAATACTGGCACAGTACCGGTTTTTGGCAGGTAATCTTTACTACATTCCCAAATTAGCCCGTTAATAATAAAACTTGTACACCTTAAAGTCCATAGGATGAATAGAGCTTTTTTGGGGCCCTTATATGCATCGCATTGAATTGATTGATAGTAACCTTATGAACTAGCAACTCAATGACTGGTTGCATTGGATTTTGTATCAAACCAAGTTTGATATATACTTTTAATTGAAAGTCAACTTAACCTTAATTCACAAGCATGTTAATGCATATAAATAATGAAAAATTAGTTTAGTTGGCAATACAAATATGGTTTAAAATTTTGAGGTGTCATATAAATCATATCCTTGCAATATCTACTTCAGTGTCAAATTTGCTGAGTTGAATCCTCATTCCTAGCAACTATAAAATGCTAATCCTGCGCAAGAAGAATAATAACTAAAAAAAAAATAACTCGTGTATGGCTATGATCTTGGGAATCACTCAGTTTCCAAGTAATTTTGCAGTTGCAAAGGGTGGAATTGTAACTTTGATCACTGGATATGCTAATTAATAGTTATTGCAGCACTAACCCATATGTGTAGAGCTGCCAGCACCATTGGACACTAAAGCACGAATAGCCTGCCAAAATCCAAGAAATCATGTTGAAGTAGTCAAATGTACACAAAAAACATGGCAGAAGCAAGTATTTTTCTCATTTTGCTAGTCAATTCTACGATTGAAAATTTAACAGGAGATGGCTTAAAACTTTACATATAAAGCCTTCAGTTTCCTGTATCTCAGTACCAAAAGTCCTTGGTCCTTTTGGGTAGGATCTCTGTCTAGTAATGGTACAACAATTGTGAATTTAAACAGTGACAGAGCCAACCAGCGCTCACGGGGGGGGGGCGCACCCCTTAAAATTTGTGCAAAATTCTGTATTGTTAAATACAGGAAATGTTGATGGTCCCTTCAAACTTGTAGAAATTTATCTCACCAATTAATATATTACATCATATAAACACGATAAATTTTTAAAACTAAGCAGCCAAGTTTTCTTTTAGTTGTTACTGTATCAGGAGAGAGTTTAATGGGGCAGGAAAATTATGATATGCATTTATGAATCGACACCAAACAGAAAAAAAAAAAAAAAAAAACATTCTCCCAATAGAATTAGGATGTGGTCCAGCTTTTGGGTATTCGGTTTCTACATAAACCAAGCACACAAAAAAGAGGTGCATCAGTAGAGCATATATAATGATATAATACAAATAATTATAAATAAAACTATTCATCAGTATATGATTACATAAAAATAAACGCTGCTGCCGCAAAGGCATATATTTGCTTCTAGTGAACATAGTATGTGAACCGACAAGATTAATTTTTTTTCAGAAAGAGACATAGAATTATACGGGGTTTTAATTAAAATAAATGTTAATACTTAAAGTAATAAATGTTATTGATTTATGATAAAATTGGCCCCTCCATTATATATTTTCTGGCTCCGTTTTTAAACCCCAATCAGCCCAACTAAAGCTCATCTGAGTCCATTGTGCAATATTAGCCTCAATTTTGTTCCTCGTCTGTCTAATTTAAGATAATTTTCAACAGTCTACCACAATTTGCTTTAACAAACATAAATTGAAAATTATCCATAAACCAGTTCTTTTTACGCGAAGGAAGCCCACCTTTTTAGAAAGAGTTTGAGCAACCTTGCTAACGACCCCCTCTCTTGAAGTGCTGCAACCAAACTTCCCTACAGCAAATCGCATGCTGTACACATATAGTGGCCTCACAAGGCTGCCTCCAATCACCAATCGAACTTCTTCAATAATAGAGATACTATCAAGAGCTTCTTGCAAAGCAGAGAGCTGATTTGAGATTCCCTTCATTAATTTCTCATGTTTTTTTATCGCATTCTTCACCTCCATTTTTCTTGTGTTATGCTTTCTTATCTCAGATGGCTTTGATTCCGCCAATGCTGGACCCGATTCTGCCTACAATTTAAAGTTCGCTTTAGATGTTAAAACGACAGCTGATAATTCTGGTAGACTTAAAAAACGACAGCCAAATCAAATACCTCAAAAATTGAGGTAGATTTCAAACAGAATATTCAACAATATATAAAATTACATACATACCAAACTTTCAAGCTCCTGCTTGAGAGAAGAAAATCCATTTTCCAAGTCTTGCAAAATCCTAATATAAAATAAAATTATCATGTGAATTAGAAAGAGCAAATAAATTTTGCATAAAGCCTGGCAACTAAAGGCAAGGTCTTGTCAGATCCAGAGTCAGCAAAAACTGAAATTCTTTTTTCTCCTAATTTTGGATAAACCTAAGAGTTACACATCTCAAGTTTGACAACCGGGATCCTTTTTATCCGAAAACCTCATGATTTCTCATCCCTAGTTTCCTACAGCCTCATAACTAGGTCAAGGGGTCACTGGAACAATAAAATCTGTGTATAAGTAGACAGTGGAAGATAAGTGAGGAGTAAATAATTTTAATTGAGGCATGTTGAATAATCAAGGCTAAATTCCAGACTTAACTTGGACAAGAATGCTTAATCGTCCATAAAAAGGGCTAATTTGACAAAAAATTACAAAAAATTAAAAATCATCTTCTTAACCATACAATGTGCATGCGTCCTTAAGTGAGGGGTGTGTGTGTGTGAGAGAGAGAGAGTGAGTGTGTCTGAGAGAGACAGAGAGAGTACAAAGCATACACTGGAATTTGGCTGTGCATGAAGAGTACGAATCCAATCACCTCCTTCACAATGTGAAATACCTCGGACCTGGCAAGCGCCTCCGACTTCGTCTCAATCTCCGTAAACCCTAACCATGAACCACCTTCGCCTCCTTCTCCACTGGATTCCATTACCTTACCGAGGGCAAATTTGAATTATACGGCGGAGGGAAGGAGAGGAGAAATAATAAGCGTCTCAAGATTTTATTTGGAAATGATTGGCCAGCGGTATACTTCAGTAAAAACAGTCAACCCAGGGGCCATCCGAATCTGCTGTTATCCAAATAGGATAACAGGATCCTGTTATTTCAAAAGTAACCGTTGGATTTTTTCATACACGAATCTCAATGACGATTAACGGCTAGATTTGGAATAACAGGTTCCTGTTATCCCATTTAGATAACAGCAGATTTGAACTGAGGGAATTCCCCTCAGGTTACCCGACTGAGTACAAGTGAAACGGGAATTCAGATCCAGTGCATTAACCCAATTTTTGAGTTTTGATCCAAACCGTCCAAGATGCTCTAACACGAATCTTAAAGAAACTGGACCCCACAAATAATACTGGCCCCCTGCGCTACCACCGAATAGGCACCGTACACGTCTAAACCCAAAAATTGGGTTACTTTAGGGGATCCGGACTCGTGAAACGGACGGTTGATTGTTCTCTTAACTTGGCACGATTCTCAAAGCACAAATAATACTGACCCCCGGGGCCATCCACGGACCACCTCTCTTTCGCTCTGTCTCTGCCTCTCTCTCCGTCTCTCTTTCATTTCTCTTTTGAAAAAAAACACGCCGCCACTTCCACCTACGGCAGATCGCAGCCAACCCACGACCGCAGCAGATCGCCGCCACTTGCTCCTCTCCGCCGTCAATTGTTTCGCCACGCCGCCAGTGGGCCCCGCTTCCTCCTCTCCAATTCGCCACTCCCCCTGCGACAGATCGCCGGTGGAACCAGGTATTCTCCATCCCTCCGACCCTCTCTGTTTACTTTTTCTGCTTTTTTCCCTTTTCTGTTTTCTCTGAGGGTGGCGATCAATTAATTAGTAGTTTGATTCTATCTAACACGTTATCTATCTAACAAATGTATTCAATTAGTTTGATTCTTTTAAGGTATTTAATTAGTTTGATTAAAATACCTATACACATATGCTTGTGTTCTGTAAAGTAGTTCTGATCCATATATGCTTATAACATTTTTTACTGCTATCATATATTTTTAAGGTTCTTTATTTACATAATTGTTTTAAATGAGGGTACTTTAATTGTTGGTAACTTACTACATAATTATAAGCTTGTTGAAACCGTATCAAATAGTGCGTTCTGACTATAGATGTTGCGTAATTGCTTTTCTTTCAGTTGAGAAATATCAAATACAAAAATAAAATAAAATAGAAACTGATGGTTTGTATACATTTTAGATCTGCATTTCTGACTTGTTGCGTACATTTTATATCTATTACTGATGGTTTGTAATAACTTGTAATGTTTCAGGTGTTACCTGCTCCTAGTGACTCAGTGTCTAGTTTAAGCTTCAGCCCGCAAATCATCTGGTCTCGACTTCTTGGGATAATCAGGTGAATAATTAACATAAAATAATTTAATTTTTAGTTTTTGCTTTAGATAAGCTGTGGTGCTTTGCATTGCACTGATCAGGTTGCTCAATTTAATCTACATATCAAGATGTTGTAGGAAATCAAGTATTATATATATTCTGTTAGATTTGGCGTTTGCTCAATTTAATCTACAATACTAGTCCATCATAATAGTAAGGTACACACTTCCTTTTGTAGCTGCTTCACGTCTCTTTCAACATGCTTAATGAAGACTGTTAGCTTATATCCAGCAACTGAAATATAAAAACCTCAATTAGCTAAAGAGGCTAAAGTTATTTGAATGTCAATTGGACAAATCTATGGAAAGCTTAAAGGTAATATTAAACAATTTACCCTTCGGTGATGCTTTTCTTTGTTATGGATAATAGTAAAACTCAGATCATATATTGCAATAATATAGGATCAAGCAAAAGATTCTGAGAGTGAGAAACTTGTTTATGACAAGTAGGTATTGGATGTAAAGTTAGTAAAGTTAGGTACTTGTTACCAAGGGAAAAACAAAGAAATTAATACCAGTTCATGTAACAACCTGGGTAGTGGGTGGGTGGCAAAGAAAAAAAAAATGTACCCACAATTCAGAGCATTTTTAAAATATCATGTGTGCAATTGTGCTGCTTTTGTAACAACCATGAGAACTTACTGTGTTATAAATTTAAAACTGACCACTTTACCCCTGATTCAATAACTCAATACATTCTTTAACTAATTAGATCTAAAACATTAAACAATCCGATGGAAATTGCAAAATGAAAAGAAAAGTCGGAAAATCTGGTACTCAAATGACAGCTGGTACATACAGACAAATACATGCTGGTACTTGATCTTACCAAAAGTTTACAATACCTATGTGTATAAGTAGCGGTTTGAGTCAAGATTTTGACCAACAAATCACTACCCTTTTGAGCTTTTCAGGCCATCCTGTTAGCAATCTCCAGGAACGAAGCTTATCTTGTTTATTACAAAATTTATAGCGTTTGATTTGGTCTCTGCCTTCATTGATTGAAACCCCCATCCATCTGAGCTATCAAGGTATAATTCTGCTAATTATCTTGTTTTAAGCTCTGATAGTTTTTGTTTTGAATTTTCCATTTTGATACCTTGGAAGCTTCTGAGAATATCATGATTTTAAGGATCTTTTGCTAAGGTTTACAGTTTAGGTTCAACCACTTAGGAATTTGGTTAGTTTTTTTTTTATTTGACGGAATGTGGTTAATACTACATTAATTTTGATTGAACCAGACCTACTGCCATAGGTGGCAGTGGATCTTTATCCTTTTGATCTCCTTTCTTCAAATTTCCTTGCTGCTGACAATCTCAAGTTCAATTGCGTAATTGAGGCTTAAATTACCATAATCAGTTCCCTATTTCAGCCCAGAGCATCTAAGTTTCGGGCTGCAGTCAAGTAACCTCACATTCAAACGGTCAAGTAACCTCGCATCCAAGTTTCAACCAAAAAACTGTTGCTGGCTCTATACTTTTGATGTTGTTATAGATGATCTTTTTAACTATTTACACAACAAATCATTGAACATGTTCTCTTTCTGATAATGTATTCTAGCAATGGAAGCAAAGTTCTTCCGATTTCTCAAAGTTGTAGGTGTCGGGTTCAAGGCCAGAACTGAATCAGCAGGCCGTCAGTTGTTTCTAAAACTGGGGTACAGCCATGAGGTTGAATTTGCAGTCCCACCTGCAGTTCGAGTTTTCTGTTTCAAACCAAACGTAATTTGTTGCACTGGTATCGACAAAGAGAGGGTGCACCAATTTGCAGGGGCAGTTCGGAGCAGCAAACCACCTGAAGTTTACAAGGGAAAAGGGATTCTGTACTTGGATGAAGTTGTGAAAAAGAAACAAGGGAAGAAATCCAAGTGATTTGCACATTTTCTCTGGTGCCTTTTCGGATTCAGATTTTTTTTTTTATTCAATCCTATTTTATGCTTTTGTTTTAGATATGAAACCTTGAGGGGTGTAGGAATAATGGGAACTGTGTGATGATTTATAAAGGGCCCACAGAGCAAACTGATGTAATTTTTGTTATTGAACTTTAATTGATCTAATTTTAGTTAACTCACTTTTATTTTTGTCAAAATTTGGTGATCACTTTCAGACGCGATATGAATTATACAAGTGAATAGCGCATCTGGTCATGTTTGGTTATAGAGTATAAGAGGTGGTCATGTTTGGTTATGGAGTAAAGACTGGAGTAAACTCCTTACTTTATACTTAAGTAGTTAAATAAAGAGTAAAATAGGAGTAAGATGGAGTAAGAGGTGACTTAATTCGGAGTAGCTTACTTCACCTATCTAGGTGGATTAACTTATGTCACACTCCACTTATATGGTTCACATTTTATGAGATATATTTTCCAACATCTTAATCCAAGTGGACTAATTTAAATCATGACTCCAACTACTACCAAGTAAGGTATAAAATATGAGTAACATGGAATAAGCAATTTAATTCTCATTAATTTTACCCACAACCAAACATGACCCTAATGTGGTGAATTAGGTCCACTGTAACTATATAACACGGTACATAATTAATGTTTCTAATTTTTATTCATTACTTCTCAATTACCACTTACTATATCATGAACTATTATGATTTTTTTTAAAGTGAGGAACGCCACCAATGTAGGAAAATATTTTTATCAAAACATAAACATTCTTTGATCAGAAATTCAAATTTAGGAAATAAAAGGAATGGAGATATGTATCTCTCATAATTTTTCAACCATAAAACATGAAGAAACATCAATTAATCGCATAATTTATTATCTCAGTTTTGCACTTAATGCATTGTTAAATATGTTAATGCAAATACTTTGTGGATAAACTTGATTTACAAAATGGCTAGAGCCAAATAAAATTACAAATTCATAATGTTTACTAATTTATTGGCTTCACATTTATATATACAAGATAGCTATTAAAGATATTAGCGCCCTTTTTTGGAGAACTGATTCCTTTGGACCAATTGTGTATGTGAAGAGATCAGCGTTTTTTTAGATCTAACACGGTGCTCTTGTGGTAATTGTGTATGTAAAGTGTATATAGACACGGTTCTGCAACCGTATACAATTATTACACTTTCATATACGATACTCGCAAACACAATTGCAGAATCGTGTGTCATTAGTGTTTTCATTAGTGTTTTCAACCGTATATAGTCACATTTTCCGTAGTAGTGATAACACAACTAGTTATTTTTTTTTCGCTAGTTTTATTGTTTGATCAAATGACTTGGAATTTATAATTGTTCAATAAAAGGATATCGACGATACTGATACAAAATCCATTTATGAGGCCAAACGATATCCTTGTAACGTTTTTTCTTATGAAATTTTTTTATTTGATTGGCAATTTAATTCTACATTAATATTCTAGAGTTAAACAAATAGGAATGTGTGTAAATAGTATACGCATGCGTTACTAAATAAAGCTGGCATATTAAGCTGTTCCTACTTAAAGACTTAAAAGCTGCGTCGCTTGAACCCCCGAAAGGCACATGCTTACCAAAATTAGGTAATACCTCTTATACCAAAACCACTTATATTCCATTTCGTCCACGTCCTTATCCTGTCAAAATCCTTTTAATTCACAAGTTCTGAAAATATATCGAATTCTCTTTTATTCTTTAACATTTGCTCTCAATTCCTATGGAACATCCAAGGCCATGCTTAGAACATAGAGATCCACATAATAACGTGAACCGAAATGAAAATTTTATATATCATAGGCTGCATCTCTTACAAGAATGCATAAATAGACTACACAATGTTGCCGGTTGTTGCAACATTGCAACTTGCATTTAAACTCTCTTTACCATTACAATGAACAACATTGTCAAATTATTTTATTCCCAAATACTTGTCAATCACGTAAATGTCATGACCAGACAGATCCACAAATGGAACAGTGGTCAGGAATATCCAGGATGATTATTCATATCTCAACAAATGATGTTATTGTCTTAAATCCATGGTTGGAAGGGAGAGGTGCGTTGCCTGGACGAATAGAAATTAAAACTTCAAATCCTGAAAATAAACCGAGAAAACCCACTATTATATTGCCAAGAACTTCATAGGTCATGAAGTAAAATAAAATTATACGACCTTCTCTTCTTATTTTTTAAGTTCCACAATATTAATTTTGGGGTAATATGCATAAAGAAGCATCGAACTCCAATATTCAAGATCAGAAGAGATGAATGCAACCTTTCACTGTGATTAACATTAAAATCAAATTCTACTTTTTCTTAAACTTTATTCGCTGTTTCACTGAGTGAAGGAAAAAAGAGTGCTTGTGAAACGTCCGATTTTTTTTTTCTCATCTGAGCAGATTAAAAACAAATAAAAACTTGGTCTATGCTATAATATTTTATTCAAACCCCGACCATGGGATTTGGTTCACCCAAAGGCCATTAGTGCTCCAAAAAGCATAGTAGCTCAATTACAGTGTTACTGTCTCAATTATTTCTTTTTCAAACAAAAACACTAACACTTTGTTATTCGATATTCATATCTTTTGTCATAAGCACAAGGTTAAGATGATCAAACTTTTTCTGGATATAAGCTAAAATAAGAAAATTACTTACCAGCTGCCTTTGCAGCCACAGCTTCTTGATAAACGTCAGTAACAAACAGGATTTCAGACTCATTGTCCACTCCAAGAGATTGCGCTATCTCCAAATAACTACGAGTCTCTTTTTTGTTACTGCATATATCAGAACAGGAGTAAAATTAATGATAAACATTTAAGCCTAATATTAGCATATAAGGATCATGTTTTCTGCACCTGTCCAATAGAAGAGAAAATAACCACTCGAAACCCCCCAAAAAAAAGAATAAATTAAACATGAGAGATCCGGAACCCCTGCTACTAGATGAATGTCACAAAATTTTGGCCACTATAACTCAAATCTGAGCTCCAAATGACAAATAAACTCGATTTAGACTACTTACCTTGCATTCTCTTATGATAAACTATAAATCATATCATTTCGACATTGTTTTGACTCTTAAGAGGGTAAAAAAATCAATACACCCCTTACTGATATTTTTCAAGCAACTTAAACCTAAATGAAGACAATTGACTTGTTTTTTATATGTATAGAATGTGATATAGATAATGGTCAACAGCTTTATATGTCACTTCAGTTGCTGATTTGCATACTGTGTTGGCAATAGCCAGTGCCAATAAGTTGGCAGAACAAGAACTCCCGTATTAAACATACAGCAGACTTCAGGCTGCAAATCTTTATGTTTGCAAAAGAATCACAAAGCTTACCCAACTGTTGTGTCGAAAAATCCACAAAGATATCTCCTGAGGTCTCCATACGAAGTGTTCCCAAATAAAAGCCTCTGCGCTTCTCGACTTCCACTTGAATATATGTAAACCTAAAATCATTAATGCATGGCAATTTCAATAAGAAAGAGGAAATTTTGGAGGACAAGGACTTCAAGACTTTACCAAATGTGTACCAGTTGGATCTCCATTAAAATTTCCCAGCCTTATCTTTTCTTTAACTTTGTTATATAAGGTAATGGTTCTGACTTGCAAATCAGTTTTTTGGCATACCATCTGAAAATTTTCCAAGCCGTAAGTTTCAATACTTGATCATATCTCATACAAGAGTAGAAACAAAAATCCTACTTGAATCAGATAGCTGTTCAGCCCAAAATAGTAACTTCGGACAAATTAACAAGATAGCTAGAGAAAGTAAGAAACCTTTTTGCCCTCAGAATGCCATTTCTTTAGTGCTCCGGGAACATCCTCAAAAACAATTCCTAGCAGATCTTTACACTCAAAACCAGTTCTCCATATATGACCCTGAATATAGAAGTAACTGAACGAGTTTATACCAAAAAAGCTGATTCGAATTAGACCAGCATTAGACATGCAAAACATTTTAGAAAGGTTGTGTAAGGTATGGAACTCTTATTTCATAGATATGTTGTAACTTGAAATCGCAGATCTCAATACCAGTAGTATTTCATTGACTAACACCAACTGGTGCTCCTAACACAACAATATCAGCATGCTGTCAGATTTACCAATCAGGTAGTACCAGATGCACAAGTCTTTATCACCTAAAACCATCTTTTTGGTTTAGTATTTCTTACTTCTACCAGTCCACAGCAAGTGAGCATGTACCTGTAACTGCTTAAGAGATGTTATCTTTCGGTCAGCTTTTATCATTGCTTCCACATTGGTTACAATAGCATCAATCACAGAATCTCTCCCACTATTTTCAGCTGGAATTGGCACTGCTCCAGCAACCCCATTCTTACAATCCTCTTCGACCTTCAAATTAAAATTTAATATCCTTCAGGTACGAATCCTATGAAATGCGCTTAAAATTGTACAACTAGTCAAAAAACCTCCTTAAAAGTTTCCCCTACAACTTTGCATCCTACTGAAAAGATCATGACATTATACTGAAAACAGAAACAAGTCAACAAACCCCTCTACAGCCACAAAGAATAGTGATCTGACACCCAGTTTTGCCCCAATAATAAATTAATGGTACTTTGTAGGAATTAAAGCATAACTGTAAAAGTTATTTTCTGAATTTTATTTCTTCTTTTACGATGACAAGGAAAACTTACCTGAACCCGTAATAACTCAATATCCTCTTTGGTTTCCTTGTTGTCAAAGGTGGAGATGAGGTGCTTGCGCACATTATCACGTGCATAAGGGAACAATACGTCGGACACAAATGATATTGGAGTTGTTGTCCCTTCTATGTCTAACACTATGCATTTCTGCATAGAAAACAAATAGAAGGTAATTAAAATAATTGAAAGAGAGTACAAAACAAAAAGGGAAATAAAGACAGAACAAAATAGAAAAAAATAGAAAAATGAGCATCAATTCAAATATTGCAATTTTAGTTGCTGAAGCAAATATCAGTCCGGTGCACTTATACCACTCCACTCCAAAAATGAAAACCATGGTCTAAGATCTAACTAGAGGAGATACAAGAACTAACTCTTGATGATTCAACTGCATAATTGTCATGTTGCAAACCTCCTGTTGCAGGTGTTTGCTGAATAGCCCTGGGAATGCTTAAAGGGCCATGGTCAGGGGTGGTCCAGTCAATACCCAGCTGGTACAGTCTTATTGCAGCATCAAAGAGATAGTGATAACACTCTGCCTGGCAAGGAAAAGGGAATTATCACTAGTATTAATTTGATGAACACATCACTGCTACAACACTGAAATTGCAGAGAAAGAGAACATACTTGTGTTTTGGCACTAATCCAAGTGTCACCCCACACAAAAATTCCGTGGTTTCTGACAAGAACAGCTGTAGCTTTGGGATATGCCTCTATCTGTTCATATCATTTCAAGCTCATGTAATAAATACCCAACAGGCAATAAACTCAAAATCTGAACAATTACTGAAATTAGTGGATATATGCTAACACATATTGTTACAGAAAAGATAGTGGATGGATTACATAAATGGTCCACAGTATCACCCACTTGCCGTTTAGATTTCAAAGTTTCCCGGTGGATTCTAGCTTTCTCATTAGGACCAGTTTGATCCCAAGGCAACTAGCAGTCAACAGAATGAATTGAACCGTCAGTGTTAATTGTAGAATGAGCCATCGCCCATTGTAAACTTGCCCACTACAATAATTTACTTTCATACTAGTGAGATCTGTAAATTAAGAATCTCCCTCATATTTTGAACTGAACAATGGTGGGGAACAAAAGTAGCACTTAAAGAAACATTTACCAAATTAGTACCCTAAAACTCTACAGAAACAAATGTTGATTGGGCTATATACTTCAAAACCAAGTCTGTAATCTGCTAAAAAATAACTAAGTGAGAGAAGATTCTAGCTTATGCTTCGGCAGCCACACAATAACGACAAAAAGAACACAAAATATGTAAGGCATACGAATAAAGCAAGATCTTTGACAATTTGTCATATCCAACAAAAACCGGACTGGGTCCCGGGCGTAAGGCAAATGATCATAAATAATGATTTTTTCCTGATTCTGCATCATAAGATTGGAATTTCGTGCCGACTTTCGCAACATCCCACCTCGGACCAGTGTTTCGGGACCAAGTAGGTGCAGTGGACTGGACGATATGTACCACACAGATGTATTGCAGAATGACAGCAACTGATATAGATTTAAAGACATACTGCTTCAGCAAAAGAATCTGTGAGCTCGGACTCCTGCGGTTGATTCTCAATTATAGGAACTACCAGTTCATCGTGATAGCCATGCCCCTTAATTCCTTTAATCATCTCCATATGTGTCATCTAAGAAGACATTTAAAAGGAAAAGGGTAAAAGAGCTTCCACAATGGAGTTAAGTATGATAAGTACGGTATGGAATGACATTCAAACAAAAAGTAAATATGAAGTTAACACATAACTTATATAACGAAGCAAAACAAAAACAAAAGAAGCACTTTATGGTAGTCGTCAATTACTCAATTTACCTTGAACTCCTTTGCAGAGGGGTTCATCATGGTGGCAATACATGATTCCATACCATGGCTGTGTATAACAGCTCCAGCATCACGCATTGTGTAAGCCTACAGAAGAACAATCACATTAAACATACAGCAAATTGACTTATATTTTAAGTTTGAAGTAGTTTAGCCTGGAAGGCTGGAAATACAACTACTCAAAAATAAGTGACTACTAAATATAAGGTATATGCTCGATGTTGTTGCCAGTATGGTAGGTAAGCATGTAGAATAGTACAGTTATACACTGCTCATTAGTGTTATATATTCTTGTGTTTACTTCAGTCTAAAATTTTAGCTGATCACAGTGTTATCAATTTGATAGGGAGGGGGTAAATCAGAAAGTAGAAGTGGGAATTACCCAAAATTATTAACCAATGGCAAAGTAGATAATAGTTCGGTAAAAGAAGAAAGAAAATATCAAGCACCTTCATAAAAAGAGGGCCACAGTCAGTACACTTAGGGGCCTTATGCGGGTATGGTTTATGAGATGGTTCTATGAGCATATTGCCATCACCTGACATCACATACATGTCTTGAGGCTCCATCCGCTCCTTCTGGACCCCTAATAACACGACATGAGCGAAGATCAATTGCCTTGGGAGGGGGTTTGTATGCAAAATAATTGTAAAAACGCGACGTGTCGGACACGCGTTCCGACACGCACGGCACAACACGTCCTGTGATACGTGCCGTGTCCTTAGGTGTTGTGTCCTTAGGCGTGTCACCGTCGGGCGGTAGTGGAAAAAAAAATACAGTACCTGAAGGGGACATAACGATGAGCTGCTGTGGCTTGGGTACGGAATCGTCGTGAACCTTGACGGTGATGCTACCGCCGGTGCCCGTAACCCAACCCTGAGGATAAAAGAGGCGACACAGCTCGGCGACAAGAGAACAAGCCTCCTGTACAGGTGGACTCTCGAGGTACGCCGGAGTAGACAGAATTGGATTTGCCATTGATAAAACCTCGCTTCTGATTTTTTCTCGAAGAGGAAGTGAGGAACCGAGGCGACTGTAGTGTGCTATTATTTTAGGGGAGTCCGCATCGTCTGCATTAACTCAAAAGAGCATCTTTTGAGTTACTACATCTCAGCCGTCTGATTTTAAACGGAGCCAATCCGGCACTCGCCTATAAAACAGGGAGCTCTTTAATATTAGTGTAGATCAGGTTGGCACGGAACTTAAAGCTGATCGGAGGGTACAAATGCATTAACTCAAAAGATCTTTTTTGAGTTACTGCAGAGGATACGAATTCGTTTTAGGGAGGGGTGCTCGGGCGAACTTTTATTGGTGCTTGGAGAATATATAAAAGAATAAAATACTATAATATAAGAATGTTTTGTGCAGCTCGGTTTCGGTGATATTTAGCAAGAAATTCCTGATAACCATCCCTCTTTGATTATTGAAGTAATCCGGCGAGTTCCAGTGGGTATTGACTCCGACCGGTCGAAACCGTTAAGCGGGCGCGAATTTTAACTCTGATAGGACGGCTGTGATCAATATTGAATGATCTGATGTCTATGGAACCGTCTCCCATTTTATTTAGAGGCGGTTGCACATGAAATTAGGGGACAATCGTTTTTTCGGATTTTGAGTTTTAATAGATATCTATCGGTTTCGATCGATTTTGTTTTTTTTCTGGATTTCTAAATTGTATTTCGGATTAAATTTAAGATTAAAATTAAAACAAATTTCTTGAATTACAAGTAGAACATCAGAAATCCGAAATACAATTTAGAAATCCGCAAAGAGAATATAAGTTAAAGCATTCAGACATTATAAGTCAGAGTATTAGAAAATATAAGTTAAAGCATTGTTTTTTTATCGAGTATCCAATTAATTAAGAAGTTTAAACTCAATTTGTTATTTAAAATCCTGAATCCGCCCCTGATTTTATTATTATAATTATGAAAGTAAATATTGTAACCCGTTTGGTGCCAGAATTCAAATTTATTGTAATATTTTGACTGTGTAGAATGAGATCTGGGTCATCTGACGTCTAGGGAGGTTAATGATTCGAGTTCGATTGAGTTGGGATATGTCCGTGCTCAGTTCATTAAGTTAAAGAGCAAGTCAACTCAAGTTGAAAAGACAATACCGAGTTGACAACTATGCTCGTGCTCAACTCATTAGATGCTCAAGTTGACTTGTGCTCGTTAAGCGACTCGTTAAGAAATCAAGCATGTGGGCAATTTTGAATTTTGTTTCAAGTTTTTTTGTTTCAAAACTAAACAAACTAATAAGTGATGGTTAATTTCTCCAATAAAAAATATTAGCATACTGACATGCCGAGTTGTACAACCAGACTCAAGCATCACAAATTACCAGTTAATTAATTTCAACATTGTCTTATAGGTACCCACATAAAACAAAATATTTGCATATTATTTTGAATTTGTTTTTGTTCATCAACTCCAAACAGCGTGTCTTAAAGTTGCAATTTCCTACAAAATTAATGAATAATTGCACCAGATAAATAAAAAAAACAAATTAGCATAATCATATCCTCTTCAAAGAATAACATATACATCATTCAAAAGAGCGTGTCTGGGTTAGGATCTGTCTACTGGTGGGTCCTTTTGTAATTTTAATTTAATTTGAGTTTGAATCCGGATTGGGAACTACTTGGAATCAGATGTGGCATGATTTCATGTAACTCGGTTCTTAATAAGCGAGTTGGATATGCTCATGCTCAGTTCATTAAATTAACGAACGAGTTAATAATGAGCTAAAAAGAGATAGAGCAGGAATCGGTACCACATACTGGTAAGAAAGGAATAAGCTGTCAGAGTGTGGAAGGAAAGTTATACGAAGGGGTCCTCACAATTTCCGTTAATTGCAAGTTGTAACTGGAGATGGAAATGTCAGAAGGAGAAGAGAAGTTACAGATGGGTCCGTCAATTTTTCTTTTTTACTAATGGAATGTGGTGGCTGGGTAGTTAACTAGTTATCCATTAGATGTTTTAGAGAGTTGTAAATTTTTTTATCAAGTTATAATAGAATGCACGTCTAAGGGCTTTTCATAAAAAAAATAAAAGAGCTAAAGTGTTCAGGTCGAGTCCAAGATTTTTTGAGCTAGTATAGTAGTATTAATGTGAGCTAGTATAGTAGAGATATCACTGTATTAATAGAATGCATATCTTGCTTTTATTTTTAGAATTAATATAACTTAAAATATTAAAATTTAAATATTAAAATAAAACTGTTTGATATATGATCTATATCATATTTTCTAAGCACGCATAAAAGATCACAACATTTCAAAAAAATTAGTTACTAATAAGAGCTTGCAATAATACACCGATGTGATAAATTCTGGACGTTAATTTCTTAACTTTTTATTTATATAAAATTAAAATAAAAAATAATATATTTTTTATGTATATGTAAAGAAAATAATATAAATTATATTTAACGGCTTTTATTTTGACATATAAATTTTAGCACTTTTATTATTAAAAAATTATACAAATAAAAGTATAAGATACAAAAGCAGCCAAAGAGGTATACTTGTTTAAAAAATGCAAACACGCACTTCTAGTTTTTGAATTTAATTTTGCTTGATCATAATTTGTATTTTAATTTTGAAATATGCTGACATTCTTTTTCTTCGGTTATATTTGGTTTCTCCATTACAGGTTCGAGCCTTGAAGGATTTCTTTACTATGCTCTCAAATGTAAGAATTGTTTTCCTTTAACCGTGAAAAAGTCTCTTCTTCGTCCAATTATTAGTACCAATAAGTCCTCATGTTTTTTTGTGTGTTATTCTATTGCATAATTATAGGATTCTTCACGTGCTTGTTATGGGCCTAGAGTTCAATTATTGGTACCAAAAAGTCCTCATGTTTTGTTGTGTGTGTTCTTCTATTGAAATCGTATGGTAGATTCGCCCATCGAACCCAAATTAGCTAGGTCCGATGGGCATCGGACCTACACTGCTTCCGATACCAACAACTCTAGAAGAAAAGGCCAAATAATGTACCAGCTGCTATATTACCTACTAACTATATACCTCCACTTACCCATACTTCACTTACTCCCACTTCATTTGCTAGTTGTACTCATGAAAGTATCTATACCACTGTTTTAAAGTTGTACTCATGAAAGCATATGCTCATATCCAAGTGCTTCAAATAAGAAAAAGTTGGCACCTTTTTGTCTTGTTTCTCAAATGTAATAATTGTTTTCCTTTAACCGTGTATCAACTGTGTGGGTCTATTCTTTTGTATTTTATTTTGTTGTATGTATAGCCATGGTGTACTCAGTAACAATATGTACTATTTTATATAAAAAAAAATAAGAACAACAAGTATTTTTTTCTTGAGGTTACTTTTTTTTTCAAAAAGAAAAATTTCAAGGGTATTGTATAATTTGGATGACAACATTCCTGGAAATTCATTTATTGGATGTCATACAGTACAAATTTCATAATAAATATTAAATATTTTTTAGAGTACAAATTTACAATTTATTAGCATTTTTGACAATCCTCAAAAATAAAAATTTACTGTAATAATATAAATATTTTCATATATTACATTTCCTGTGCGTATATAGAATGATGAGATTGTGGTGCATTTTTTGTAATATTTATTAAGCGATTTAAATTTTTTTTAGTGGCCTAGATATAACAAATTTAATACTATATATTTGACAGGGAAGTTTTAAACTTAGTTCTTATAAAATTTCAGTTGATTTCAAAAAATTTGCAAGATTCTCATATAATTTGACTTGTATATATATATATAAATAGCATCCTGTTCCTTTTCTTTTTTGTCTTGTCAAAGTAGCATCTAATTTTTATAAACTTTCCGTTGTTCCCCCCCATTTTGTCGAATACAATTCAAACTATCTTTTTTAATGAATCTTTACAAAGATACCAAATCATAAAAAGCAAAGAGAAATTGTCTTTGCTGAATCACCAACAGACAACACTGGACAATTTTCTCAATACTATTTAGTTGTTTCAGTTCAAACCACTATCAATGTATTGAAATTTTTTATTTTATACTGTCTTTTTTTTTAGATATCTAATAGGGGGACAGGAGTAACGGATGGATATCAACCAAATTCGATCTATTATCTAATTTGGACCGGTTGATTGACGTTGAAATTCGTGCAAAATTTAAATTATAAATTGTTCATTAATCTAAACTGTCTGTACAAACTATAAATGTTATTTTTTTTTTGTATGATGCCTTTTTAAGATATTTAACATGAGAACGGGTAATTAGATTGCATCACATCAAATTCGGTTCAATATCTGATATGAACCGCTCGATTTGCATTGAAATTCGTGTAAAATTAAAATTATAAACCATTTGTCAATCTAAGTTGTTTGTACAAAAAATATAAATGTATTGATATTTTTTGTGTATGCTGTTTTTTTTTTAAAATATCAAACACGAGAACTGGTAATTTGATGGCATCAGATCATATTCGATTTAATATTTAAAATGGACCGTTTAGTCTGCATCAATATTTGTGCGAAAACTAAAATTATAAACTGTCGATTAATCTAAATCAAACGTTAAAATTTCAACACAGATTAAACAATTCAAATCAAATATCCGACTGAATTTGATCCGATATCATCGTACCCTTTGTGTGATACATTCTTTTTTAGAAACTTATTTTTTCTTTTGTAATTTTGTTAGAAAATTTGGGATTCCATTGCACGTGATATTCTCCATCAAGCATGTGGTATGATCAACAAATACCTTTAATTATTCGATAAGCATTCCCTTTATCCAATTTGTGCTTTACCTGTGATTTGCACAGATGAATCAGTGTCTATTGAGGATTTAATATGAAGCTTTTGCTATCCCCCCTCCCCCTCGAAAAAAGAAAAATAAAAAAAGACATTATTATATGAAACCCCGCAGTATTATGTGTTCTGGGTCCTACAAATGGTATTGTAGTACTGAATACCTCCCCTAAATAATAGAAAGTGATTTCTTGTTTGATGTTTATTATGTATTTATCTAATTTAGATCATGCTGCTAGTGTTGATCTCTCTGTTATTCTGATGCAAGAAGGCCTTGCGCAGCTCTTCATGGTTGGTCGGAGGTAAGTTGTATGCATGGTTTGGAAACTCGGCTGAGTCCGAGTCAACTCGGTATCGGCCGTGTCCTGTCCGAGTTTCACCCGAGTCTCGCGCCCATACGATTTTTTAAGCAAAACTCGGATGAACAGTGCTTGTTATGAGTCTAGAATTCAATTATTGGTACCAAAAAGTCCTCATATTTTTTTTTTGTGTGCTCTTCAATTGAAATCGTATGGTAGATTCGCCCATCGGACTCAAATTAGCTAGGGCCGATGGGCATCGGACGTACATTGCTTTCGATACCAACGGCTCTAGAAGGAAAGCCCAAATAATGTACCAGCTACTATATTACCTACTAACTATATACCTCCACTTACCCCTGCTTCACTTACTTCCACTTCATTTGCTAGTTGTACTCATGAAAGCATCTGTACTACTGTTTTAAAGTTGTATTCGTGAAAGCATATGCTCATATCCAAGTGCTCAAATAAGAAAAGGTTGGCACCTCTTGTCTTGTTTTTCAAATGTAATAATTGTTTTCCTTTAACCATGAAAAAGTCTCTTATTCGTTCAATTATTGGTACCAGAAAGTTCTAATTTTTTTTGTGTGTTCTTCTATTGCATAATTATAGGATTCTTCACGTGCTTGTTATGGGCCTAGACATGTTGAGTTTGCCAACGATAGGATGGCAGTCGACTCTTCTAACAAACCGAGAATCTTTTCAGGTTTACATTATTTTCTATATTTAATTACATAATTTTGTACTTTTGTTGGGCGATGTGATAGTCTTGTTTTACCACAACAAATTGACCTCCAATTTCTAAGGCAGAAAAATATTTCGTGTCAGCACATGCTATGATATGTAAAATTTTAGAGTAGGTAGGGAATTCTTAAGTTCATCAAGAGACTTGATGAGCATAATAGCCTACAAATCTATCGGATTGATTTCAAGGGACTTGATGAACATCTCTGTTCTACTCTTCTTTTATTATGCAAAAGCTAAAATTTCATAACTTTTTTGGCAACCATGCATAGCTTTTGGTTGATAATGAATAAATTATTAACGAGCTTTTAGCGAACAAGTTACAAGTGAATCATGAATTTGAGCAATTTTCTCACTCCTACCGACGTCTATCAAGACGACCTCCCGTTTTTATTAAAATTATTATAATAAAAGTTGTAACCCGTCCGGTGCACGAAGTCAGATCCAGTTCAATATCTGACCACGTTAATGAGATATGAATTGTCCATTTTAATCTTACACGAATTTTAAAACAAATTCTTATATTTTAACTAGACACTGAACTGAACTGATTTTGATTGGAATGTTAGTATTCGATCTCCTGCCACGCTCGCGATACTCAATTCCCCGGTGCACAGAATTGTCGCAGACCATTTTTACGATGTAAGAAAATTAAGTTAATTAAAAATATAATATAATAGAGAGTTGGATTACGGTGCTTTGAGAAATAAATATATTGTTTTATTTTATGTTTAGAGCAATGTTAGAATGCAATGGGTTTACTAAGAGAAATTGATGAGCACAACTCTAAAAGTATATTGGATTGACTTCAAATGATGAATTCAAACTGTTAAAATCTATCTACTTCATGAGTGATGCATGTGTATGCAAAATTTTAAAGGTTTCGAATTCATTTAGCACAAGATCAAGCGGTAAAAATAATGATAAAAAATGAATACATAAAACAACTTATAAAATAACTTATAAAAAGTTTATTATTTTGACCATTTGAATTTGTACTAAATTAATTCGAAACTTTTAAAATTTTGCATGTACATGCATCACTAATGAAATAGATGCATTTTAACGGTTTGGATTCATCGTTTAAAGCCAATCCAATAGACTTTTGGAATTGTGTTCATCAACCCCTCTTATTGAGCACATCATACCCTAGCCTTCATTTTTAAAGTTTAAATTGTTGATCCGGACCTTTCAGCACGACCTTTATATTAAAATGTACTTAAAGACCAAATTTATATTTTTTGAAAAATTGTTATTATTTTTTATTTTTGAAATCGTTATTTTCAAACATTTTTACTATTTTTTATTTAATAAAAATAAAGATTTTTCATAAATTCTGAAAAAATAGTAAATAATTTCAAAAAATTTAAATTTGATCTCCTCCACTTTTTGATATGAAGGTCGTATTAGAAAGTTCGGATGATTGCGTGAACTTTAAAGATCTCTCAACAAGGACTCTGACAGTCAAGCTAAAATCTCTCTGCTCGGTCTCTCACTAACTTGAAAACTACATTTGATTTCTACAAATTGAAAATCCAGCGTGCAATAAATTTATTATTTTTTATTTCATAAAATAAATTGGTCTTAAAAATATGCTCGTCCTTAAAATTACAGTCAATTTAAAAAAAAAAAATCAAAGTGATTATGGTCATAATGCATCGGCGTCCATATAGTCTATACAGGGGCGGAGCCAAACTTTCAGACTATGGGGGTCAAACATGAATGAGAGTCAAGCATATAAAATTTTCCTACTACGAATGAGAGTCAATTTCACACTATCCATAATATTTTACTTTAAACTATATTAAAATAAGATATAAATAAAAAAAAATTCAAAATAAATGGGAGTAAATTGACTCCCTTTCATTGTATGTAGATTCGCCTCTAGAGTCTATACACTAACATCTGTGCAGCTCAAAAGTCAAAACCACTGTATACGAAAACATGTATATCAGTATATACGCTATTAAAATCTAGATGCCACGAATTTTAATATAGTTTAAAATTTAATATACAACTCTAAAATGATAAAACTATTCAAATCGATTGTTATAGACTTGTAGCCTTTATAGAGAGATGGTCTCTTACCATGGAATTAAACGAATCAACGATTCCAAACCAATATCTTTCCAATTAAGACAGTTTATTTCTCTTGCATCTTCACATACAGAACATATCAGATCTTCAGAACTACATATGAACAACGAAAGCTTTCATCAGAACTTTCAGAATTATTAAGTACATCTTTCTATCGGTTGAAAATGTAAATCTGTTGAACCCATGCTACAACCAACGGCAATAAAATTTATAATATTGCGACTAACATTTAATCATGTGAATCAATACTCGGCCAAGCCAGGTCAAATGCCATATTCTTAAAAAAAATTGAACCTTAATTTGTACCAAGCACTTTTGAAGAAATATATATCACAAATGTTGAAGATTCTAAAACCACTTATACCAAGAACTAGCCTTTGATCTAGCAACAAAGTCAAATGGTCTCTGACGTAGAAGGTCATGATTTCGAAACCGGATAAATTTTTTTTTATTATTAAAATAACAAAAATATTAAATAATTAGATCAACTTTTACTTAAAAAAAATCACCAATACCATTAAATCGATTAAAATTCTTAAAAGTATTACTCCTGTTTCATTTCTATTTCAAAAGTATCTAAAGAATGATTCGAGCCCCAATCATTCTGTACATTATAGTACCCAAGAAAGATCGTTGACAAAACGAAGTTCTGCAGTTCTCTCACACTCGACCACGACAAGTCCCACAAGCCCATCCGTCCCTGAGAAAATCCAACCGGGCCGAGGGAGTGATGGGCCTAAGAGCCCATACCAATCTAGGGTTTTCCATCAGGAGAAAAAATGTAATTCTGATCCCCTAAAATAACTCAAAGTTTGAGTTTTCGGACCGGTCGATCAGAATATGCACGCGTATTAAAGGAACCTCGTGAATGTTACCACGGACCGGATTGATCCGGATTCTGATCGCACGGTTTAAAACCAATCTCAACTTTTGAGTTACTTTAGGGATCCGGACCCGCAAAAGTGACCTCAGTCACGTGCAATACACACACTTGCTCGGGAAGCCACACAGCTTTGGCGCCAAATTTTCCCGCCAATACCACTCCCGCATTACGTCGGTATAGGGGCCACCTGACGCAGAACATATCTAAAGCACAGCAAGATAACCAACAATTGAAGAAAAAGAGAAGCAGCAAAGCCCCAATTCGTTGCCATGGTAATCTCTCTCTCTCTTCCTCCTCCCTCCCTCCCTCCCTCCCTCCGTGCCTCCGCCAAGTCCTAGACATCATTTCAGAAATCAAATAAGAAGCAAGTACTATAGCTAAAATCCGACCTCAACATTAATTTATGAGCTATTTGTGTTCTTTATGTGAAAGCTACAAACTGGTCGCTCTACCAGTTCTGTCCGCCCAAACCAATAGAATTAGTTCTACAGATCTAATGCGAAATATCCTTATTCACCTATGTCTATCTCTATTTTTTTAATTCAATTTCTCTTCCTTTCCGTAGGACAATTCAGAGAACAATCCATCAACTCCCATCTCCCCAGCCTCTGCTGGATTCAGCACAGATCGGCTACCTCCGACCCGCAACACAGAATCCTACTCTGACGAGGAGGCTGCAGAAGATCCGCACATCATCGATGATGTCGCTGATGATATGGCTGCTGGCACTCCAGCTGATGGAGAGGATGAAGAAGGGGAAGATCTCTACAACGATAACTACCTTGAGTGAGTTTTGTTATCAATTTTTTTATGCTGGTGTTAATTTTTCATATGCTGTGATCATTTCTGATATTCTAGTGAAAGGCATTATTGTCAGATTGGCCCTTTATTTCTAATATACAAAGGTTTGGACAAGGGAATTGTTTGTTGTTATACTTTATTCTCATGATTCACGACCACTATGTTCAACTATTGGAATTCTGATTTTGCACCTCCTTTTGCCATGTCTTGAAAAAAAAGCATCAATTGAAATCCAAAATTATGTTAAATTGCACAGCATTTAATGTCAGCAAGGAGAAACAAACAAATGGGTTAAAATGATAAGTGAAACTGATCTGAAATTGTTGGTCTGAATTAGGAATTGCTTCTGAATTGTTTTCTCTGCATGCTTGATGCAGTGATTACCGGCAATTGGATGAACACGATCAGTATGAATCAGTGGGGTTAGATGAATCTTTAGAAGATGAAAGAGACTTGGATCAAATTATGGCTGACAGGCGTGCGGCTGAGGTTGAACTTGATGCAAGGGACATCAATACTGGGGTCGCAGGGGGTACCAGAAAGCTTCCCCAGATGCTCGATCAGGGTAAATGCTTATTTATTTGCACTTTACTGATTAAATTTGTTTCATGCAAGGATTCTTTAAGAATAACAGTCAAACATTACACATTAAGTCAAACAACATATGCTTGCCATAACAAAAACATGCGGTTCCCTCTAGGTGCTTAGAAGTTCAGAATCTTCCTTGTACTAAGTCTACTTGTGCAAGCAAACAAAATACTTCATATTGTGAGAACCAACATGACATTGATCCAAACTTGAAGGTCTATTTGTGTAACTTGCTATTTTTTTATAACTTCCTTTTCCTTTGTCTAATTTTTCTTGTTATTGTAGACACTGATGATGAAACGAACTTCAGGCGGCCCAAGCGTCACCGGGCCCACTTCCGACCACCGCCAGCTGGCGGTCCAAGGAGTGATGATGACGGAGAGGCTGGTACACCAAGCTCACCTGGGCGGTCCCAGCGTGGCTACTCAAGAGAGGATACACCAATGACTGATCCGTTTGATGATGACCCCTATGATGTAGTGACATTATCCTTTCCCAAAGCACCCTTCTAATTTATATTGATACTGTGCAATATTGATTGTTGGTTCGACACCTGTAGTTTTCTTGTGTTTTTGGCAATTCTAATGCATCTGCCTCATGTGACCCTAACTTATTTTGTTTGTATTTTGGTATCTTCCATAATAGGATGAGACAGATGATGTGGACGAGACAAGCATGTACCGGGTACAAGGTTCACTGAGAGAATGGGTTGCAAGAGATGAAGTGCGCCGTTTAATTGGGAAGAAATTTAAAGAGTTCCTTTTGACCTATGTCAATCCCAAAAACGAGCAAGGGGAGTTTGAATATGTCCGTCTCATCAATGAGATGGTTCTAGGTAAGATTTTTTTAATTTCTATGGATGCTGTTTTTCTACCCAATGACCACCCTTTACTTATTCCTCCCATACCAGAATCATATACAAAGCTCATTTATTAACTTGATAACTAAGTAGTAAACAAGCTGACAAATTTACAAGGGCACTTTCTTTGCGATCGACTGGTACATGCATGGTACTTTGTTTAGTTGCCAACATGTGTATATCTGGGATTTCTTCTTTCTTTTAGCAATTTTAAGGGGACGTCGTAAATTTTAGTTTTTCGTGTCAACAACGGAGGTTCGTAGCAAAACTCACACTGATGTTTAAGAAATTTAATTCTTTTATTCTTTTTTATTCGCAGCGAACAAGTGTAGCCTAGAGATATGCTACAAGCAGTTCATTTATGTTCATCCAAACATTGCCATATGGCTGGCGGATGCACCGCAATCTGTGTTGGAGGTGATGGAGGAGGTTGCACGAAATGTCGTTTTAAACCTGCATCCGAATTATAGCAAAATCCACCAGAAGATCTATGTCCGGATCACTAATCTACCTGTCTATGACCAGATTCGCAATATCAGGTAAAGAGATTAATAACCTAGATTATTTTGTCATGTCCTATTCCAGTACCAATTTGGCCAAAATAATACAGCATAATGGTGCAGAATTCAGAATATTACCATTTCGTAAACTCTTTTCAGAATATAATACACAGCATTTTGAAGATTTCTCTGAGGAAACATCATGTGGTTCCCTATAAAACCTAACATATTGCAAATACCCCGAAAGGCAAAAGACATTTGCTGTTACTTATGGGATGTAAAGACATGCACATCCATCCGCTATCAATATTTTTGTAATTCCCAATCTGCTTTCCTCACCTTTTCTCTCAAACAGTTAATGAAATGGAAAATAATTTGGGTACTGTTAAAAATGGCAGAGGAGAGCTATGCAAAATATTTTCCAACATCTTAGGACGTGTATTTGTTAATTTACAGGGGCTAATATTTTGGATAGCCGCTGTTAGTTTTCTATCCTAAAGTAACATGTGCAATTTTTTGTGGAACAGACAAATACACTTGAATACAATGATAAGGATAGGAGGTGTAGTTACGCGTAGGTCAGGAGTGTACCCACAGCTACAACAAGTGAAGTATGACTGCAGCAAATGTGGGACCGTGCTGGGGCCCTTCTTCCAGAATTCCTATTCTGAGGTCAAGGTTGGCTCGTGTCCTGAGTGTGAATCCAAGGGCCCGTTCACTATCAATGTTGAACAGGTACATTTCTTTTCAAAGACTTCCATGCCAGTGCAATCATGCATTTTACGGTGTTCTCTTCTGGCTGATATTCCCTGTTTCCAAAGCTGCATCCTTTCTCAGCATTGCATGTGAAACTAAACTTTTTAAGTTAAACTGGCAAGGTTTGCAGTCCTGACGATATAAACCTATATGGTCTGTATACAGTGATTTGCTGGTTGGTTTGTGTTGTTATATACTGAGTCCTGTTCTAAATGGATGCATTTCATTGGATAGGTTCTCCCGGAGTCTGGAAAAATTCTAAAATAAAATAAAATGAGATATACATATGCGAAAATTAACTGTATTTAGAAACTTGTCATGCTCCAGGACACTTTCAATGTTTTGGATGGTCTGTATTAATTTCATTGGACATTTATATTTTAATTGGAAAAATGTTGTTAGGGGTATTGAGGTCATTTTATATGGAAAATATCTACACAATATATATTTGAAGATTTAATCCATGGAATTGAGCAAGAATATCTACACGTATTCTCAGCTGATAAGTATCTAAAACCAATCTATTAGATACCAAAAACTCAAGACTGGATATTTAACTTTTCCATATCATGCTTCATTAATCAAACTGTTGAAATCAATCTAATATTTTTCTGGCATCTTAGCGTAAAATTATTTTGAAACGAAGTGTAGGTTTGATAATATGCAATAAGTTCTTCTATTTTGGTTAAATATAGTATTGTTCTGACATCTGTAGCTATCTTTTCATGCAGACAATATACCGAAACTATCAGAAATTGTCACTTCAAGAGAGTCCTGGTACAGTGCCAGCTGGCAGGCTCCCCAGATACAAAGAAGTGATTCTTCTAAATGACTTGATTGACTGTGCCCGACCCGGCGAGGAGATTGTAAGCCAAAATATATATTTGCCCCTGACAAGTAAGGTTCGTACATTGTCACTTTCCCTGATCTATCCTTGTTCTTGTCTTTTCAGGAGGTGACTGGGATATACACGAACAATTTTGATCTTTCTCTAAATACGAAAAATGGGTTTCCTGTATTTGCAACTGTGGTTGAGGCAAACTATGTGGCAAAAAAACAAGACCTCTTCTCAGCTTATAGACTCACTGATGAAGACAAGGCTGAGATAGAGAAGCTGGCCAAGGATCCAAGAATTGGTGAAAGGGTTTGTACCTTCATCTTTAATAGTTTCCACATTCAACTTGAAGTTGTTCAAAGGTATTATTTAATCTTCAAATAAACAACACTTTGTTGTTCAACAGATTATCAAGTCAATAGCACCGTCCATATATGGCCATGAAGACATAAAGACAGCAATTGCACTGGCTATGTTTGGTGGTCAAGAGAAATTCTCAACTGGTAATCATAGGCTAAGAGGAGATATAAATGTCCTTCTTTTAGGTGATCCCGGCACGGCTAAATCCCAATTTCTCAAGTAAGACCTAATTCTAAAGATTCTTCTCTATTTTCTGTAGGTATATTTTTACCATATATCATCTTAGGTAAAAAGTATCATGGTTTGGCTGTAGGCAAAGAACTATATATTCCCCTAGCAACTATTAACATACAATGTATTCAGTACACCATGCAAAACGAGATGTCCTAATGTCCTAAATAACTTGGTAAATATCCACCCCCCCCAATCCCTCTCATCTGAACTGATCAACCTTGGTAACTTACTGACAGGTATGTGGAGAAGACTGGGCACAGAGCTGTTTACACAACAGGCAAAGGTGCCTCGGCCGTCGGTCTGACAGCAGCGGTCCACAAGGACCCTGTGACACGTGAGTGGACCCTAGAAGGTGGTGCCCTTGTGTTAGCTGACCGTGGCATATGCCTCATTGATGAGTTTGACAAGATGAATGATCAGGACAGGTTAGAAGAATAGTTCTGTACTTGAAATTTTTATTTGAACTTTTAGGTTCTGTTGTTATATACTGCAATAGATTCATGTAATTATCTGTGATTGTAAGGGGCATATACTATAGTATCTATATAGTGTGTACCAATGTTGTAAAAAACAGTCGTTTAGGCCCTGATTAATCGGCCGATTAGTCGTTGGCGGCGACCAAACCGTCACGGATTTTCTTGACCAATCGGCCGATTATATCCAATTATGGCCGATTATTCCCGATTAATCGCTTGGTGGTACCATGTCCGTCCGACGAGCGCATACCTGTTATTACAACACTGGTGTGTACTATGGTATCTGTAACAGGCCATGCTGGTACTAATGCCATATGATTTTTCTCAATTTTAACAAATTGTAGAGTGAGTATTCATGAAGCAATGGAGCAGCAAAGCATAAGCATATCAAAGGCTGGGATCGTTACATCTCTACAAGCTCGGTGCAGTGTCATTGCTGCTGCTAATCCAGTTGGGGGAAGGTAATTTTTTCTCAACAGACTAGTTATTTTATTATTTTCATGAGTGGAAGCATATTTTAGCAGAAATCTGTTGTTATATTAACACTTCTATTAATATTAGGTACGACTCGTCAAAGGCATTCACTGAGAATGTTGAGCTAACTGACCCAATCATCTCTCGTTTTGATATCCTGTGTGTTGTCAAGGTGAGACTCGAATTCCATAGTCATCAATAGAATAAAATAATGAGGGTTCGAATGCCTCCATTTTTTAAATGTTAATAACTTCAATTTTAAAGTCAAATATCAAAATAAAACCGTTAGATTTGATCTAATTATTTTCTCTACATACACAAAATTTATCACTTTTTTATTTTGTTTTTATATGAATCAATAAGTTAAAAAATTAACATTCAGAATTTATCCATATCAATGTATTTTTGCAAGCTCGGATCTAAACAAAGTCAAAATGTCGTAATTTTTTATTCGTGCAAATAGAAAATGATATAGATCAAATCTAATGGCTTTATTTTAATATTTGAGTTTTAGATTTTAAGTTATTAACATTTAAAAAATGGAGGCATCATGGAGGCACAAAAAATGGAGGCATTTGAACCCTCTAAGATAATAATAAGAATAAGAATACAAATAATAATACACAAATAAAAATGTGAATTTTACTAGTAAAGTCCTCTTTTGGATTTCTAATTGCTATGAAGGCAGACATGAGCACATTATCCTCTAGTAGTTTTGTATAAAATTGTATTGCATTGACCTGTATCTGGACAAAAAGTTCCTTTTGTATTCTATAACTGTGATATTAATATTTCGTTTTCAATTACAGGATATAGTTGATCCAGTGACAGATGAAATGCTTGCTCGATTTGTAGTGGATAGCCATGCTAGGTCGATCCCAAAGGGTTCCAATTTGGAAGAAAGGGCTCAGAGTGGTAACGAGGAGGCTGGACCAACTGATCCAGATGTACTAATTCATCAATAAGCATGCCACTTTTTCTTTTCTTTTCATTTTCATTATATTCCTGTTTCTAATAAAACTTTTGTTAAACCAGATTTTGTCGCAAGATATGCTGAGAAAGTATATAACATATGCAAAGCTAAATATATTTCCAAGACTCCATGATGCTGACACAAACAAACTGCAATATGTCTATGCGGAGCTGCGTAGCAAGTCATCGGTTAGTGTGGCCCCACATTTTCTTTTCTTTCTTTTTTTATTGCATAGGTTACATTATTCAGACTAACATTATAGAGATATTGTGGAGGTATTCCTTTCGGACTTCAAATAATGACCTTTTTCTTTTTAATTATTTATTTATCCTATACGTTTTATTTTCTGATGTTTAGTATGGGCAAGGGGTGCCAATAGCAGTGAGGCACTTGGAGTCGATGATACGAATGTCAGAGGCACATGCTCGGATGCATCTCCGGAGATATGTATCACAAGAGGATGTTGACATGGCAATTCGAGTGCTTCTTGACTCCTTCATCTCCACCCAGAAATTTGGTGTACAAAAAGCTCTTCAGAAGGTGCAAAAATACAACTTTTGTTTAAATCCCACGTCTTTTGGTGAAATTTGGTTTTCATTTGGATTGAACTTGAGTTCTACTTGTTGTGTCTATAACAGAGCTTTAGGAAGTATATGACCTACAAAAAGGATTACAACGAGCTGCTCTTGCACCTCCTGTGTATGCTTGTGAACGATGTGTTACATTTCCAGAGGACCCTCTCTCGGTCACGTACACCACACCTAACACGTATCGAGATTAAAGTGTCTGACCTACAAAACAAGGTTAGAGAGTTGTACCCATGTCTTGATTTCATAATAAAGACTACAGAACTAATTAAATCTACTCTTTTGCAATTTGATCCCTCCACTTTAAAAAGTTATTAAATAGATCTGATGAGGGAAAATTGGTATTAAAAAGGCTCAGTTAAAACAATCAAGCTTTAATGTGTGGTTGTACAGCAATAATCTGCTCCACTTACAATAAGCAAGCTTAATAAGAGCTTCTGTAAAAGGAATTTGCAGCGATTAGTTTTGCATGACTGTAACATTCCCAGATAAAATGCGTAAAAGGTTGATAATCTAAACAGCTTCCAAACATGTCAGAAAATGTAGAGCATTAATCATTATGTCTGCAAAAGAGGTTCAATAAGACCACGAAAAGGTTAATTAAGGTTATGCTGGCCTACTTGGGGTCAAATATGTAACAGTTGCACTTTTTGATTGATTCAGGCCCAAGAGTATGAAATTTTGGACTTGAACCCATTCTTTTCAAGCTCACACTTCAAGGATAACAACTTCATTTTAGATGATGTACGTGGTGTTATCACCCATCCAGTTGCTGCTGAAGATTTTTAAACCGAAATTGAGAGATTCTTTAAGAATTTAGAGGGCTAAGAGCTTTGTGAGAAACATTGTAGGAGTGGAGTCTCTTTGCTGTGAGCATCTGTTTCTATGTTTAATTGTTAATTGTGTCATAGATTACTGTCTTGTCTGGCAATTCTCCATTTTCTGATAATATAACACCTAATTAATCTTTAGCTGGTTCTCTGACGTAGCAAATAACTTTTATTTGGAAACAACCACGCGCTCGATTTTGTGTAAAATATTTCAAGGAGTTTGAAAGATTAAGTCAAGAAATTATCAGCTTTTCACCGTCTTGCACGGATTCGTAAATAATAAGAGTGGCCTATCAAGTTAGATATTTTATAATTTTTTTTTAAAAAGTATATATATGTGATGATATAAATATTTATATTAAATATAAAATTTTGAAAGTTGTATTTTTATTTATTCAACAAAATATTTTTTTTAATAAAAGTGGGTAATCCCATCTATTTCCATTCAAGAAATCACAAAATCAGTGGTATGGTACCAAGCCGGTACCATCACGCTCTAGGTTCATACAGCCGAAATTTTTATTAATCGAAAATAAATAAATAAAATATCGCCAAACGGATGGTTTGGTGGAAATTCGATATGTAGATAAAATGAGTTGCTTTGTCCCGTCCCACTAATTCATCTTAGTCCAATTAAATTAAAAGTAGAAAATAAAAATAACAACCAGAGACCGTGTAGAATGTCTCGTCCGACAGCCAAAAAAAAAGAAAAAAACCCAAGACGGTAAAAAGAGAAAGGGGCGGGACGAGGTAGATTAATCCATCGAAGATTTTAAGTTAGCTAGCTTAAAGGACTATTTCCATTTGTCATGTCGAGCTTCTGTTTCCGACTTATTCAATCCAGCTCGATAGTCTCTGCCGGATTTTCAGTTGGTGCTGGTTCTTAGATTTCGATAGACTAAATTAAGGAAATAAGAGATAAGAGCTTTTTCGACTTGACTAGCCTCCTGTCATGAAGGAATGAATTCAAATCTCACTCAAATAGGGCATCAGGCGGAGGAAAGAAGCAACGGCTTTCAAAGGGGTTCTCAGAGAGGTGCGGCCTTGGACGGGAGAAAATGTACCGTCCCTTATTTTTATTTTTTTTCGCTGGACTCGGACCGGATATCCTGTACCGTCCATTTTTTTTTTTCTTTTACCTAAAAGCGGTGTTTTTGTTAATTAGCGTGTTTTCGTTAATGAGCGCTATCTCAGGTCTGTTAGCAGGACGAGATAAAATGTCACGTCCGCTGGGGACGGGATAAACGATTCCGTTTTAACTAGATTTCAAATTTCCAGTCCAACGATCTCCTTTGATAATATTTTATTTATTTATTTTCGATTAATAAAAAATTGGGTTCATACAGCGTCTACTAATTATTACAAAACCATATAGCCGCACCACATCCAACTAAGAAGCCTACTACATGCCTTTTTAAAAGACAAACTAAACATTTGACAACACAAAAGATAACACTTTTGCACACAGACCCACAAAAGATGACAAAAATATAGAACCAACATCTAGAACGGCCAAATCTTCATCCTCCATAGTGTTCCTCTCTACTCCACACCAATCTTCCTACAAATCTGGATGGTCCTCTTCCTCCTCTGGAGTTCTCCCTTGGTCTAAACTTGGGTGAATTTTCTTAATATCATTTGGCAAAATAAGAGTAAGCTTAAGATAAGATGAGTCATTATTACTTTTACACCGAAAGATTGTAAGGGGTATAATATTGGCAGCTAACTGCTGCACAGGCTTAAGTGTAGTATTATTAAAACATAAGTTATTTATCCTTGGTTAAATTTTTATTCTTCTTGGCTAACCAAACAAAAATTTGTATTTTTATAGGTAGTTTGGAACCCCAAATTGTATCATACTCCTCATTTGTAAATCTCCATATCCCATCCAACTATAATAAGATTTCACTGTGAATTTTCCTTAGAAGACCATCTCCAACTAAGGGAGTCATTCTGACCTGTACTTGAACTAAATCCCTCAATTTTTGAGTAAGCAGAGTCCGTGAGGAAATCCCCTGTTAATTGCTTATTTAATTGTACAGTACTAAGTGCCTTAAGTGCCTCTTCTACAGTAATATAAGGATCAACAACAATCCTAAACAAATTAGGGTTAATAGTGTTTAAAGCACACTCTCCTTACCATCTATCATACAAAAAAGTAGATTGACCATCATATACAATTTTATTAATTCCTACGTGAGGAGGGTTCAAATGCTTTCATTTTTTGTGCCTCTACCATGTCTCTATTTTTAAAAATATTAATAAATCAAAATTTAAATCATAAATGTCAAAATAAAACCGTTAGATGTGATCTATGTTATATTTTCTATGTGCTCATAAAAAAAATATCACATTTCGATTTTGTTTTTATGTGAATCAATCATTTGAAAATCAACGTCTAGAAATTATCCACATTTCGATTTTGTTTTTATGTGAATCAATCATTTGAAAATCAACGTCTAGAAATTATCCACATTTCGATTTTGTTTTTATGTGAATCAATCATTTGAAAATCAACGTCTAGAAATTATTCACATTAGTACGTTTTTACAAGTTCTTGATGACAACCAAAACAAAATTGAAATATCACAATTTTTTACACGTGCATAGATAAAATGATGTAGATCATATCCAACGTTTTTATTTTGACTTTTAAGTTTAAGTTTTGAATTATTAAAGTTCTTAAAAATAGATGTATGATGGAGGCACAAAAAATAGAGACATTTGAACCCTCCTCTTTTTACATTAACAACATCTCTTTTTATATATGGGTTTCCAAAAAGCTGAAACTTTGTACAATTACTACAAGTACCATATTTATATATTAAGACACTCTTCCAAACCCCTTTGGCAGATGAATCTTGGTATCTAATCCACCATTTAGCTAAAAGTGCCTTGTTCACCAATCCAAATCAATAATCCCTAATCCTCCTTGCTTCTTATTTTTACAAACTACCCTTCAAGCTACTAAATGATATTTTTTACTTACTGAGTTTATTCAACAAAATAATTAACTTGAACTTTCTTATTATTCTTCAGAAAAAATAATAAATATTTTTATAAGATATAAATATTTGTGAATTCTGATGGATTTTGTAAACACTTTCTTCTGCATTAGAAATGTTGTAAGAATAATTTCTCTAACAAAAATAAGTTCAAATATTATAATAAAATAGATCAAATAATAACAATTATTATTATAGTTTATATTATATTATCATATTCATTCATTATTATTAAAAAAATGAGAGAAACCTTGGTTTAACATAACCAAGAGATAATAGTATCAAGTCCCAAATCACCAGTACCTTATATGATTACTAGTTTAAAGAGCTATTGCTCAGAATCAAACTAACTAAATCAAAAGAAATACAGACAACACATCACAAAAATACAAACCAAGTTTTTTTTTTATAAAAAAAGTATTTATTATTATTATTATTATTAGTACTAATATTTTTAAATTTTGTTAGTTGTTTGGCAACTGCTCAAGCATTCTAAAGGTGTGCTCCTTGGGGGAATGAGGAAAGCGAGAAAGAAAGAGAAGAAATACCATCTACATTTAATTCCGAGTTCTCCCTCGTGCTCTCTCCATCTTCCTTCCCTTCCCTCACAAACTCGGGAGCATATGTATATTCTATTAGTATGAATGAGGCTACGGTATTATGCATACAATGGATCAAGAGTGAGGCTACGGTACTATGCATAGCACGGATTGGGTCCGTGCTACGGCTCAATATTTGAGTTTTCAAAATTCTAACGGTTGATCCGAACCGTTCAAAATGATTATAAAATGAATATGTACTTGCAAACCAAATTTTACATTTTTTTGAATTTTTTACTATTTTTTTAGATAGGTAGAAAATCACTGTTTTAATTTGGATGGTCCAGAATTTTCAGATCAAGTGATTTTCTACCTATCTAAAAAAATAGTAAAAAAATTCGAAAAAAAATGTAAAATTTGGTTTGCAAGTACATATTCATTTTATAATCATGTTGAACGGTTCGGATCAACCGTTAGGATTTTGAAAACTCAAATATTGAGCCGTAGCACGGACCCAACCGTGCTATGCATAGTACCGTAGCCTCACTCATGGATCAATTAATATTTTTATTTTCAAAATCCAATCAATTAATATGAAATTCTGAATTGTTCAATATGATTTCTATATGAAAATATATTATCAAATTATATATTTTTATATATTTACTATTCTTTTCAATAGGTAGAAAATCCCTCTCTAAAGATTCCAGACAGTTTAAAAGTAGTGATTTTTTTATCTAAAGAAATAGTAAAATAAATCAAAAAAATATAAAATTTAATATGTAAGTATATTTTCATATGAAAATCATATTGAACGGTTTAGATCGACTATTTAAATTTTAAAAATATAAATCTTAATGTGTGCTACGGACCAATCCGTACCGTGCACAATACCATATAACCTCACTCCTATCACTACTCTAATTTCTAACCATCAAGCACCCAGACAACTCCCCTCTCTTACTCCACAGCTCGCTCTGCCGGAACTCATTTCCCACGTTCTTTCAATAATATTGCGTGAGGTGCTAATGGGGAAGACATGATCTTAAAAAAAAAAAAGAAGCGGTTCTATATTTTACAAATGAGGTTTAATTGATTCTCTGTTTTTTTTTTTCTTTTCAAAATAGCATCTATTTGCATAGTATTATTAATTTGTTCCTTATCTCAACACAAATAATAAAGAAAATTGAAAATTGACCACATAGTTTTAATAAAAATGAATTATCATGACTTCCATAATTTATAAAATAGTAGATTCGAATTGTTGCATGCAATATGTAGTTTATATTGTCGTCTCAGCGATCATTTTCTGTGCATCTACCTTTAAATAGTAAACATGCCTGATGCACCGAGCAACATGAACTGCAACCTGCTCAGCTTCTCTCACTCTGGCAAGGTGAGTATAAACAATTAAAGTATGTAGTACAGCAGTGTGCTGATTTCACTAGTTCTGCAATTTTTACCCCAAATTAAATTTGATTAACCATTGTGCAAATGCCTCAAATTAACTTAATTTTTTCAATAAGCCTCAACTTTAACCAAATTTGCATCAGTTAGTACCAACTATACAACTTAGAAGTAAAAAAAAAAAAAAGTTGTAATAAGAATATAAAGGAAAATGACTAAACTAATAGTGGAATGATGCCTGTACCTTGATCCAAGCAAATCTGAGATGGAACCAGAATCTGGTATTGCTACTTCTTACATCACTTTTTGGACCATAATCTATGGGTGGCTATGGGTTTCATTATATGCAGATTGATCAAATTGTCAGTACAGCTTTGGCAGAGAGAAATGCTTACCACAGACAAATATATGTTTGTTTCCTCTTTAGATTTTATCATAATTGGATATAACTTGTATAATTCTTGTTTTAGATTTTGACTAGTGGAGGTGTCGAGGGGCATGATAACCCAAATTAAAACTGGAACTAGTTGTGTTGTTCCTCATTAAAATTTTACCAATAGAGTTGAGGAAAGATCTCAGGTTTCATATTTGGTGTTGAAGCATTATTTGACTCTAAAATGGTATCAAGGATTTGTAGGACTCAGAAAAAATAAATAAATGTGTTGATATGCCACATTACATCTTGCTTTAATTGAGAGTAGAGGAGAGGGTTAGAAAGGGAAGACTACCAGACCTCTAATTCTTATTTCAGAATTCAAAAATTTTTAGTCGAAGCGAGGGATTGGTGAATTTTCTAAAGACACAATTTGTCAAGGTTTTACACCCTCCAATTTTGTCTGTTTAATCGGATGGTTCCCCTCCGGACACTCCTCTCCCTTCCCACCCTCATCCGTTTCTAGTCAAATTTCTCGAGCACCGACCAAATATATATTGGGGTGAACTGGTACACAACTTTTTATGGAATTTTGTACCGTCATGCTTGGTTCTGAGCACTCATTATAGGACAGAACATCTCATATTTCACGTAAAAGAACTTGCTTTTGTTACTCTAGATAGACTGTTAGACTACTACATTCAAAAAAGGAACTTACTACTTCTATGAAAATATTACTTCTGTCAGTGCTAAATATATATTTAGCTACTTAGAAAATGTCATTATAGTGCCATATGTTTAAACTATCTTCCACTAAGCATATTGAGCTAAAGAAGATTTATTATAACTGAACTGATTCAAATTAATATTCTATTAGGAAATTTGCAAGTAAGATGCGCAATGTTCTGGTATGCTTTTGCTCGCTCCGGCCCTCTATCGTGTGGCCACTTTGTTTCTCCATTTTTAGTTCGGGAGCGATGCGAGACGAGCGAACCAGCTTGTACTAGTTACTATGCACCCTCATGCCACCCATGTACTACACATTCTGGCTATCTAGGACAATCCTAACTTTGTGCAAAGCCAGCCAACTTTCTTTACCCTTTAACAAACTTAAGTAACAAGCGGAAAAAAACTCTAAAAATAGGTATTTTTCTACCACTACCCTTTTCGTTCACTTATTCCTCTCATTAATTATTGACCGTGCTTTCTCGTTATAAATGGTGTTGTTATCGATCATTCCCTATCTCTAATGCTTCAGCCACTGTTTGCAAGTCTTAAACAGTACCTGCCCTCTTTCACCTTTTTTTGTATTGTGAAAACCAAAACCACATATTTTATAGTGAAATGGAACATGGAGAGCAAGGGAGAGAAGAAGAACAAATCAGAATAGGATCGATCCCGAAAGGGAGACGCACAAAGCGCTATAGACCTCCCTTCCCACCAGCTCTACAAGAAAATGAAAATGGATTTTGCTCTTGCGATCAAGATTATGGGCCAATTGTTGGTTCATTGGCTCCGGCTGTTGACTTTCCCTCACCCCCGTCATTGTCATCTCCACCGTCTCAAGAATCATTATGTGAAGAACATACCGAGGAAGAGCAAGCAGTAGCATCTTACCTCCTCCTACTTTCCAACAGTCAGGAGGCTCCCCGTCATGTGGCACCTATTCAGATTAATGAGGCACTGCAAGTTCAATTTGCTGAGGCCAAGTCCAAAAACATCTACACAAGCAAATGGATCAGTTCAGATGGTCAAGTTTTCTATCGATGCACCACCTGCGCAAGGGACTTTCTTAGCTTTCAAGCACTTGGTGGCCACCGTGCAAGTCACAAAAAGTCGAGGTCGACACCTCAGCCTAAAATTGAGTACAATAGCAGAACTAGCATCCATGAAATTAGCAAAGTTGCCGAGGAGGAGAGAGAAGAAGAAGAACATACATTTAAGTGGAGCATGAATTCCTTCACTATGGCTATTGCCAAGACCAGAGTCCATCAATGCACGATATGCGGATCCAAATTTGCCTCTGGACAGGCACTTGGTGGCCACATGAGGCGGCACCGAAATCCAGACATGGTTGCACCGGATACAGACATAAAGGAAGAAAACAAGGTATTCGACAAAGAAAATCAAAATAGTCCATTGGCTCTTGATCTCAACTTCCCACCACTGTTGGAAGAAAAACGTGCAACTACTTTGTCACTCTTGCCGGAGGTGGATTTTCATTTTTGATGCTAGTGTGAGTAATGTGGCTTAGTTGTAATTTTTTTTTTTCACGCCACTTGGACTACACAACCACAAGGGTTTACAAAATTTTGAGGAGGCGAACAATGATATGTAGATAATACCATCGGTGTTACCTGTGAAGGAGATGCATGTAGCATGTGCTCCTAATTTTTCCTCTGAGAGCTTGCCACCAGTAATTAGTCAATTAACCAGTTAGTTCACCAAGCTCTATGTGCATATATATGTGTTGTACTTATATCTATATTGCAAACGAAAATTGAATTTTCTAGATACTATATATTTAACGTGGTGTATTTTTTTTTCTTAAAGAAAAAAACACCTAAAAATGATATATACCTAGGTGATTGAGCTTACCGGCAGAGTTAGAGGCTAAGAGTTGATATACCTTTTCATTCATTTTTTTGTATAGTTGTAGTGCTTTGACCTTTTTATGAGGGAGAACGGAGTAGGTCCGATGCCCATCGGACCTACTTTTAGGTTCAACGAGCTTATGACCGTCCGATCTAATTCAAAATTTGTGCGCACGCAATTGAAACAGGCGCACACGAACTTTAAAGTGTTAGCACAAATCTTAAAGCAAATCAACAGTGATTAAACCCATCGAACCAGAGCAGGTCTGATGCCCATCACACCTACTCTCAAATCTTTATAAGGAGGCTATAATGATGAATAAAAGTTACTCAATTAGATTAGATGATCAGGCCTACTGGCACCCATTATTAATTTTTTCTTCTTTTTTCTTTTTGGAAAGAGCAAATTACAGGGAAACAACGCCAATACTGTGGGCATGTAATGTACAAAATGCAGTAGGATCTTAATTTCATACAGAAGAGAGACTTTCTTGTAGTATTTAGGCGTGGTTGTATTTTTTTTTTTTCTGCTAATTAAGTCTGTAATTAAAACGAATCTAGTTTGGCCTTTCAACTTGACTATTGTGAGATCGAGGTAATTAATTGCCTGCTACTTCAAAAAAGAAAGACTGATTAGTGAGATCAATCTCTGCTCTTTTTCTTACTCGAAATTGAATCTTTAATTCAAAAGATAAGTTCTTAAGAAATAGGTAGGACAGACAGGAGACAGCTATTGTCCCTGCTTATTTATCTGTCAAGAAAAAGGGATTAAAAAGATGGATTTTTTTTTTATACGTATAATATTTGTTTCCTTTCCGTCGGAATCCGTGCACAAGAGGGAAATGCCGAAATTTTTATTAATACCCAAAAAAAAAAAACAAATTATCAAATCTGCCCTCATCCCAAAATTATTTTCAAATCTGCCCTAACCGTCCAGCCACTGGGCGGTCCACTACCCATAGCTGACCACCCAGCCACTGGGAGGTTCACTATTTTTTTTTTGGGTGGGCGGTCCACTACCCATAGTTGACTGTCCAGAGAGGGGGCGGTCCACTATTTTTTTTTTTTAGGAGACAATATGAATATCAAGATGCTGAATTCTAACGCTAAAAATTCGAATTTTGTTTTAAATATTACTTCTTTTAAGCATATTTATACTAAAATACACTCTAAAATACGCTAAATTACTTGGAATTATGTTAAATTATGTTGAGTTACCGTAAATTACTTTAATTACGCTACATTACGCTAAAGTACATTAAATTACGCTAAAATACGGTAAATTATGCTAAAATACGCTAAATTACATATGAATAGGGACGATATCTTTACTGAAAAAGCGAAAAACGACGGCGAAACTTCAAACGGTTATAAAACGGCGCTCGAGTGTCCGATTTTAGCAAATGACCACTTTTCAGAAAGCTTGCGAAAGTACGCATGTGTCCATGCCCGTGATGCTAGATTTCAAAATTCAGAATCGCCAAAAAACAAAGGGAAGAGCCTCAAAACTTGAGTTGAAGTTTCCGATTAAGATTTTATTTCTATTATTCAATCTAAGTAGCTCAGTAAATTAGTTACATAATGAACTTGTAGAATACCAATTTTTACTATTTTTCAAATTTTTTTACTATTTTCTATGATTCATGAAAGATGGCACAGAATCGGTCTACTTTAGCGTAATTTTGCATAGTTTAGCGTAATTTACCGTATTTTAGCATAATTAGTGAAGTTATTATTATTTAGCGTAATTTAAAGTAATTTAGTGTAATTCAACGTAATTTAACATAATTCCATAATTTAGCGTATTTTAGTATAAATATGCTTAAAAAAAGTAATCTAACTAATTTTTTTTTTAAAAGTCCGAAATTTTTAGCGTTAGAATTCAGCATCTTGATATTCATATTGTCTCCTAAAAAAAAAAAAAATAGTGGACCGTTCAGTGGCTAGGACGGTTATGGCAGATTTGAAAATAATTTTGAGGTGAGGGCAGATTTGATAATTTGATTTTTTTTGGAGGTATTAATAAAAATTTCGGAGGGAAATGAAACTTGTCCCGATTTTTTAACCTGTAGCATTTAAAATAAACAAAATTGAAAAAATAACATTATTTTCAAAAAATCTTGGAACATGGCAATGACGTCATTTTTTCACAGCTAAGTATATATTTTTTTACCCAGACGCTACTGTTTATAGAGTCCTGATCAAATTTTTTTTACTGTAAACATGTTTCAGTCAGTATAAAATTAAAAACATAAGAAATAATTACTTTTAAAATAGACAATGTTCAATTAAAAGTGATATTTTTTGTCAATAATATTATTTGCATAATTTATTTGTCACTAATTAAATCCTCAAACAATTGATGTGCATAGTTGGTAGAACAACAATAATCATGAAAAATAATATTTCAAAAAAATATTTAATTACTTACTACAAAATATGAACTAAGTTTCATATTTTTTATCGTTTTATTTAGTTTCTTTTCAGGCATAATGAATAATGAATAAGTACATTGAAATATAAATATTTTGTTCTAGATGAAAACAAATTAGAAATCTTGCAGCTAATAAAAATATTTGAGTGAGGCTACGGTGCTATGCATAGCACGGATTGGTCCGTGCTACGGCTCAATATTTGAGTTTTTAAAATCCTAACGGTCGACTCAAACCGTTCAAAATGATTATAAATGAATATGTACTTGCAAATCAAATTTTACATTTTTTCGAATTTTTTTACTATTTATTTTAGATAGGTAGAAAATCACTGTTTTTGGATGGTTCAGAATTTTCAGATCAAGTGATTTTCTACCTATCTAAAAAAATAGTAAAAAAGTTCGAAAAAATGTAAAATTTGGTTTGCAAGTACATATTCATTTTATAATCATGTTGAACGGTTCGGATCGACTGTTAGGATTTTAAAAACTCAAATATTGAGCTGTATCACGGACCAAACCGTGCTATGCATAGTACCGTAGCCTCACTCAAAATATTTTCTTCATTTTTCCATTTTAATACGTTACTGTGTATTCGGAAGTTTTAAAAAGATAATATTATTCATGCAATTATCGACTAAAAGATGTTGGGAATCAATGTTGCCTGTCACGTTGGGAATTAAATCGAAATCGTTTAAGCCGAATCAAAATTTACGTCAATAATTTTAAAATTCAAACAAATCAAGTACACACGAATCTTAATACTGATTAAATGGTTTTGATAAATTCAGTCTGATGCCTATGCGACTGCCTCCACTCCACTTTGTTGCACCCGTTTGTTCCCTTGTCAAGAAAAAATAATTTACCATTTAAAATGTACACCCTATTTGTTATTTCATCGTCAGACTAATAATAATAATCTCTAATAAGAACAATTAAGTGAGACTACATTACTATATATAACACGAATTGGTTCGTATTAGAAACCAATATTTTCATTTTCAAAGTCTAAACAGTCGATATGAGCCGTTGAACATAATTTTCATATAAAAATGTATTTGCAAATCAAATTTTACATTTTTAAAAATATATTATTATGAGGAGGGATCGGATGACACCTCTTTTTGGTGACATCGAATAACACCATGCATTTTCAAAGTTTTCAAAGTCTAAACAGTCGATCCAAACCATTCAATATGATGGATATATTAAAATGTGCTTGCATATCAAATTTTACATTTTTTTGAATTTTTTTACTATTTATTAAGTATTTTACAAAATCGTTGTTTTCAGACCATTGAATTTTTGTACCCATATTAATAAATAGTAAAAAAATTCAAAAAATGTAAAATTTGATCTGCAAGCACACTTTATTTAGATAATCATGTTGAACGGTTGGATCGACGATTTGGACTTTGAAAATGCATGGTGTTATCCGATGTCACCAAAAAAGAGGTGTCATTCGATCCCTCCTCTATTATTATTTTTTTGGATAGATAAAAAATCACTTGATAAAAAATTGTTGTACAAAAGCATAAAGAAAGAAAATAGTTCTTTTTTTCTTTAACCATATCTTCCGTAATCCATATTGTTAGGATTCGGATTAGAGTCGTTAATCCAAGTTTTATAATGTTTTTCTGCAACTTCACCTATTTTTATTTTTTTGCGTTCAAACATGTCCGTAGGCTTTCCATTCATACCAGTAAAAAGGAGTTGCATCATTTGTTGTGGAGGACGGTTCAAATGCCTCCATTTTTCATGCCTCCACCATGCCTCTATTTTTTAAAACTTTAATAACTCAAAATTTAAAACTTAAAAGTCAGAATAAAACCATTGGATATGATCTACATTATTTTATCTATACTTCTGTAAAAAAATATAACATTTTAATTTTGTTTTGGTTGTCATTAAGAGCTTGTAAAAAACGTACTAATGTGGATAATTTCTAGACGTTGATTTTTCAACTTATTGATTCACATAAAAACAAAATCGAAATGTCATAATTTTTTATGAGCACATAGATAAAATAATGTAGATCATATCCAATGGTTTTATTTTGACTTTTAAGTTTTAAATTTTGAGTTATTAAAGTTTTTAAAAATGGAGGACATGGTGGAGGCACAAAAAATGGAGGCATTTTGAACCCTCCTCGTTGTTGTGATTACACAATTGCTTTGCTCAACTCATATACATCAGAATAGTCAATCCTAGAATAAAGGGAAGGTAGTGCCGTCATTTATACCGTCATTCATACCGTCATTGTGATTTCGGACTCTCCTGTATATTAGCTCTTGTGCGGTTGTGCGTTTCCAACTCACTAGATCATGTCTGGCATATCGCATTCAATATTTTTGCACAAGATTGCGTTATCTCATAATTCATATTAAAAGTTCACTTCTATTCACTTTAAATTCATGATTAGACTCTTATGTATATGTTGACAACTTCTCTCTAACATTTTGAAGTTTGTTTAATTCTTTCCGACACCGGTTGTATAGTGAGAATTAGTACATGCTTTAACCTCATTTTACTTCACTACTTAGCTTTTATTAAACTTTTAAGACATTTTTATTAATTAAGCTTCCTTAATTTTTAATCTTTCTATAGATTTAAAGGAGGTTAATTTTTTAATTTATCTTTAAATTTCTTCAACGAAAGATACCCCGTAGTTATATATCGTCTCTTGTAACTACTCGTCCTCCCTTCGAATTCAGATCACAAAGTAACTCAAATTTTGAGTTTAGATCTGGACCTTAACACCAATATTAAAGAATTCCGTACATTATAACTCGAATCAGATTGACCGGATTGTGATCGGATGGCGCAGATCTAAACTAAAAATTTGAGTTACATTCTTCTAAGTTTTCGGAATTCGGATCACATATGGTGTAATCTGATCCGACCCTTTATTAACGCGGTTCAGAATACCTCACCCAGTCAGCCGGTTTCGCTCTCATTTTCTTGATTTCTTCTAAGCCCGTTTAGGTCATATTCTGGCCTCCTCCACCTCCTCCGACTAGACTTAAAACCCTAGCGCAGCCTCCGCGACAGTCCGATCATCTGTTTTGGTTACGACAACTCCTTTTATCGTCGAGGTACTCTCTCTCTCTCTTCTGACCTCTCTGGAGCTTTGTGTGAACATACTGATATATTTTTGCGTGTGATCGGACTCGTAACGTAGGCTTCTTAATTTGTATGCCCGAAGTTATCCTCTTTGCTTATCTCTATTTTTTTCGACATTTATGTTTTTTCCATCTGATTCGGAATTTTGGATATCCCTGATTTATAATTATGAATTTTTATAAGAAATTCATTACTTAGGTCACTGATATCACTGATTTTGGGATAAGTTAACGCCTTAATTGATTGTTAAATCTTTCATCGTCTAACACAGGGGATAAAGCAAGCCTAATGGGGGGGAAGGAAGCTACTGACGCTGCTGAGAAGATTGAAGAACTTAAAATAACAGTGTCAGAAGAAAGTAAATGTGTGGGTTCGAGTTCAGTTAAAGTGGACATTGATGCTAATTCCAATGCTAATGGAGTAGCTGATGATGAGGAGGATGATCAAGCCCAGTCTCAAGATGCTGCCCCCGGTAACTTACTTGAAAGAAAACACATCCAATGCGTGTAATTGTACATCATATTTTTTATTTGTTACTATATCTTACTTGAGGAATTTTTTTTACAACAGGAGCTGCTAAGAAAAAGAAGAAGAAAAACAAATCAAAGTGAGCATCCTTCTTGACACCTCTATTATCTTCCCTTGTTATCAGTGGATGATCAGTCTGGTCAATGTTTGGTATTATTCTAAATGGTGTAGTTAAAAGTGTCATTAATTTTTCTTGTAGAAAAAAGAAAGATCCTCTTGAGCAGACTGATCCGCCATCAATCCCTGTTGATGAACTCTTTCCTTCTGGTGAATTTCCTGAAGGTGAAATCCAACAATATAAAGATGAGTATGTTTTCTTCCCTTTATACATTTTTTTTGTAATTTTTGGGAATTATTGCATATTGCAATCTTGTTTGCAGGTAGCAGTGGCACCCAATATTTTGTTGCTAACAAGTAAACCTATACTAGTTGGCCATTTGCTAAAAACACTCACGCAGTAGGTGAGTGTGACGAAATTCCATTAATTGTTAATGATTCTGCCCTTACTTTTAATGAGTCCTTTCCCAAGTTCAGTATGCACTAAGGTCAAAAATAAAATTCCCCTTCCCATTACAAGGACATCTAAGTTAGGGTGAATCATTTATTAGCATTTTAGCAGTTTGACTGAAGTAATAATGGCAGAGTTGGTCAAATTTGGAATGTACATTTGAATTGACTTTTGTTTTTTTTTTTACTAAGAGGTGTTATTTGTGTGTGTATGTAACTGTTGAGTTTTAGATGTATATGGCATTTGCTCTGATATTAGGAAACTCAATCAAATGGTGCTCATAAATATCTCGAAGAATTTTTTTCCTAGATTGTAAAAAATGCAACTGTTCAATAATGTTTTTCTTCTGTTTTTTACATGGATTGTAGTAACTTGTGGCGAGTGACATCAGAAGAAAAGAGAGAATTAGAGCGCCTTCAAAAACCTATTTACAGTTCTGTCCGCCGAGCAGCTGAAGTCCATAGACAGGTTCATTACTTTCCTAAATCTAATCTCTTCCTTTGAGATTATCCTTAACAAACTACATTTTCTAACGCATCTTCTTCAACACCAAAATAAGACTACCTCAAGACTCTCTCTCTCTCTCTCTATCTCTCTTTGATAAAAGTGGGAGGAATCCCACCGATTTCATTGAAATCAACAGATCAAAAGAGAAGGACACCAAGCATTTGATGCCTATCCCTTGTTACAAGAACCTATCAGTTTTTTACTAGAATTTTTACACCTAATACATCATGAAGTAAGCATAGAACTAGCCCAATTAATTCTGATCAAATACAGCTATTACGAAAGCTGATGTGCCTTAGGAAAGTCTAATCCATTACACAAAAGCGTTTGAAGCACAATCCATCCACAGACTAGCAATATAGTCACTCGGTGGTTCCTGGTCCATACCCTTAAAGATGCTCTCAATGAATAACAGTTTTGAAGCATTTTTTGTGATGCTAAAATGGAATTTTTTTTAAAATATAAAGGTGAGGAAGTATATGCGAAGCATATTGAAGCCCGGAATGTTAATGGTGGATATGTGTGAAACTTTAGAGAATATGGTGAGGAAGCTTATTAAAGAGAATGGGCTTCAAGCTGGCATTGCCTTCCCCACTGGTTGCTCCCTAAATTGGTGATTTGTTTTCACTTTATCTTTGTTCCAGTTTTATAAGTAGTGTTCTTTACAGAAATTGTATTCATTCAATTGTGTATAACTTCACCCTTTTCTTTCAATATTTGTAGGGTGGCGGCGCACTGGACTCCTAACTCTGGTGATAAAACTGTGTTGCAGTATGATGATGTTATGAAGTTAGATTTTGGCACACATATTGATGGTAATATTTAATTACTAGTGTATCCCCTAATTGTTATGAGCATAATTAATCTCATTTGCTGCCTTGTAGGATACATTGTCGACTGTGCATTTACTGTTGCATTCAACCCCATGTTCAATCCATTGCTTGAGGCTACAAAAGAGGCTACCAACACAGGAATTAAGGCAAGGAAACTTAATTCTTTGCATGCGGAGCTCGTTTCATTCTTTTGGTTCCCTATTATCTGTCCTTTAAAATTTGAATGATATTATTTGTTTTGTAGGAAGCTGGGATAGATGTGAGGCTATGTGATGTTGGAGCTGCAATCCAAGAGGTCATGGAATCCTATGAAGTTGAAATCAATGGAAAGGTTTTTCAAGGTTAATTTTCTTTCTTGTTTCCTTCCTGAATATTATCTTACCTTTTTCGAATAGTGATTTGAATGTTTGTTGTTTCACTGGAGATGGCATTTTTTCTGTAATTTTATTGTAGTGAAAAGTGTTAGGAACCTGAATGGACACAGCATCGGGCCATACCAGATTCATGCTGGTAAATCGGTACCAATTGTAAAAGGTGGGGAACAGACAAAAATGGAGGAAGGCGAGTTTTATGCTATTGAAACTTTTGGCTCTACAGGTTGGTCTTTTCATTATATAATGGGAGTATGTTTCTATTGTCTTAAAGTGAATTGATTAATTTTATAGGAAAATCTGCCATTTGGTGAAATATAAGAATTACGGAATTCTGTTTCACAAAAATGAAGATGTAAATTATGTTTGTTCATGTAGTTGGGAAAAAGTAAATCCAAATGGTGGTGGAAATTTGGTCCCTCTGCTTCCTAAAAAATGGAGGTTTCTATTAATTTACAGGTTTTACTATGTAAATGAATAATTCTTAACTTCCTTTCTAGTGTATTGAGATTGGCTATCATGTAAATGAATAAAGTTATTTCAAGCATACAATTGTATGCTCGAAATAACTTTATTGTGTTCACAGCAATCAAAGATGGTTTCCAATTTTTTTCTGAAAAAATACCATACCTATTAGTGGAGAGCAACTTTCTGAACTTTCTGAAAATTATTGAAATCCAGAACATACAATTTTCATACAAAATGAATTATGATTGGTAGACAGCTGTTCATTGTCTTTCCTTTTTTTGTTATCAGTGTTTAGTTACACTAAGTGGAATGGTTTTTCAGGCAAAGGATTTGTAAGGGAGGATCTGGAATGTAGCCATTACATGAAGAACTTCGATGCTGGACACATACCACTTCGTTTGCCTAGAGCCAAGCAACTTCTTACAACTATAAATAAAAACTTCTCTACTCTGGCTTTTTGCCGACGGTATTTAGATCGTATTGGTGAGAGCAAGTACCTCATGGCTCTCAAAAATCTCTGTGATACTGGCATTGTCCAGGTAAGTGTGACTAGATTATTTTAATTGAAATTTATGATCAATGTTTATTTTGAAATGACTTATGGTCGTCAAGTTTAATGTTCGTCAAGCAAAATATTAGTCTATTGTTCGAGACAATAGGAATTTGCAGCATTCATAAATCTTTTAGTACATCAAAGATATACAGGTGTCCCACAAAACCTTGAAGATGCCACTTATATACGACCGTTCCATTATTGTTGTTTATAAGCACCACCGCAGACCTCATGGCTAAAACCAGCCAAGCCTAGTGGAAACTGGAATTTTGCAAATTGGAGATGATAATTTAGTAATTTTCACAGAGCTCAGGCACTGAGGGTTTAGTTTGGGGGGGGTGGGGCGTATAATGACAATATGCTTGACAGTATGCTGTGTATCTGAGGTGTCCTTTATTTAAGATTGAACTCTGTCATTCTATTGCATTTTAAAAAAATATGGACACTAGTGCCTTCTTAGAAATTGAAAATCATGAAAAGCTTACTTTGATCTGGAATGCAAATTTTTCGGTGCGTAGATAAAATAAGTTTCTATATGGGCCAGTGAAGAAAAATTATATTATATAAAGGCAAAATTGCCACATGTAGCGGACTGCATCCATTAAACCATACAAATCCATATCACTTGCTGCTTGCTGCAAATAAGATGTTAGGTGTTCTTTGCATAAACAGAAAAAAGGTAGGTATTATTTTGTTATTTTTATGAAGCATTGACTTTGCATCCCTAATATGCATCTAATGTATTGTGGCAGCCATATCCTCCTCTGTGTGATACAAAAGGAAGCTATGTGTCACAGTTTGAGCACACCATTTTACTTCGACCTACTTGCAAAGAAGTTATATCTCGCGGCAACGATTACTGAGACTCTTTATGAAGTCTTGCAGTTTTGCATTTGAAGATGTTCTGTACGCTAATGTATGATATACCGTACCGTTAGATGTGTTTGTAATGTGGTCGTCCTTATTGGATTTGGATAGTTTATGTTTGAGGATGTGTCAGGTGATGATTCATTAGAAATTCCAAATTCAGTATCAATAATTCAAAGTGGGATAATTAATTGTGTTGCTATCCTTTGTGACCATTAAAATAGTGCTCTTGTATTTCATAGAACCGTACTATTACGGGTGGAAAGAAGGCTTGTTGGATTCATTCTGTTGATTAAAGTCCAAGTTCAATGGGGTTGTTTATTTTAAGTCAATTCAAGTTTTTAACATCTCGGTTGTGGTGAGGGTTGTGGTGAGTCTTGCTATCGAAGTCTGGCCCTGTATATGAGATGTCTGATCAAACAATGTGCGGATCAATTGATGTCGATTTTCCGGGTCGACGTGACGGCGTGTTTGACGCTCATCAAACCCGGAACTCTTGCTCGGATTGGATGTTCTTGGTTCGCACTGTGTCATGATGAGAAGGAAAAAAGGGTAATTTGCTGGGATTTTATCATGCTTCAAAGAGATGCTGGTTCACAGATGACATTCTTTTTGGCATTCCTCGAGTCACAGAAGCACCCGACGGTTTAGAATTGGGTATTGCGTTAGCATAGCCTATCATCCCAAGAATAATATTGACACGTATGGTGCTTTAAAAATTTTAAGATTTCTGATTCATATCTGATATTATGTTAGCATAGCCTGTCGCATAGGTGGATTTTCATTTAGGTTAGTTATTCTCGAGTTGTATCGGTTGGGTTTGGGTTATGCTGCTCGTAGTTTGGGGTCAAAAGCAAGCATTGTCAAATTTGGTTGGTTGCCTGTTGGAGTTACATCCACCTTATGTAAGGTGTTAGTGTGAGACAACTTCGTGGTTGCGTGCATAGATTGATGGATACAACTATACGAGTATCAGACAGACTGTTGGAGTTACATCCACCTTACAGCACAGCACTGCCCCTGCACTTCATGCACCGAAATTTTTATTAATAGAAAATATAATAAAATAATATCGACATTGAACAACGAATTCGCGGAAATTCGAGATCTAACAAAGACGTTATGAACCATAACGTCCAGGGCACTGTAGCTGGACGTTATGGTTCATAACGTCCTGTTAAAACGATCACTAATGATTTCTAATTAACGAAAACACTGTAGCTGGACGTTATTGTTCATAACGTTCAGCTACAGTGTTTTTTTTTTTTCAAAAAATCGCTAACTGAAGCATACCAAGAAGCAGGCAAAAAAAAAAAAAAAAACACTGTAGCTGGACGTTATGAACAATAACGTCCAGCTACAGTGTTTTTTTTTTTTTAAAAATCGCTAACTGAAGCATACCAGGAAGCAGCAAGCAAAAAAAAAAAACACTGTAGCTGGACGTTGTGAACAATAACGTCCAGCTACAGTATTTTCGTTAATTAGAGATCATTAGTGATCGTTTTAACGGGACGTTATGAACCATAACGTTCAGCTACAGTATTTTCGTTAATTAGAGATCATTAGTGATCGTTTTAACGGAACGTTATGAACCATAACGTCCAGCTACAGTGCCCTAGACGTTATGGTTCATAACGTCTTTGTTTTTCAATGTCGATATTATTTTATTATATTTTCTATTAATAAAAATTTCGGTGCATGAAGTGCAGGGGCAGTGCTGTGCTGTAAGCGCTGATCTCGATTAAGGTTTGTCATATCCCCCCATAGGCCATAGCCCCCTATCTTGAAATGTTAGTAGCCGTCTGTTTTCTGTATCTTTAATTGGAGCAATTCTTTAATGGCACCTATATTATTAATTATCGCCAATGGTCGTCAGATATGGCCAATAAATAAGTAAAAAAGGTTGGGTTCATGGCCGATTAATATTTTAACATCTTAATAATATGTTAATTTTAATATTTATTAAGTACTATTTAAAATAATCATTACAACTTATAAGTCACTCGATTAACAATAAAACGTGCATGAAATCGCATCGTTTATTTATGTGCAATATAAGATCACATTTTAAATGTTGGATTTTAAAAACTAAAAATTATTTTTAATTGCTACCAAAATTGTTAATTTAATAAATTATTAATAAATCTCCATGCTAAATAACACCCTGCCACGTCTGCAGATGAAAGCAAAATGCATTTTAGAAAGTGGACTCGAAAAATTTCGCTAGAAGACACTATTCTACCAATTAAAATTATATGTATATATCAGAGAATTCAGAGAAACATGTACATGTTAACCAAAAAAAAAGAAAAAAGAAAAAGAGAAACATGTACATAACAATTTACTAATTTGAGTACTTCATTTCATTATTCATTTAGTTCAAACTTTACCGATGCAAAAAGTTCTGGGCATCTCTAAATATTCCTCCTGAGTAGACAAACCATTCCTCAACAAACATATCTTTTTTTGGCGTAATTTAGTATTTAATAATTTATTATTTTATCTTTATAATCATTAAAAACATCAATAAACACCAAGGTTCTAAATAGCGATTATCGCGTCATCGCGGAAAGACTAAATAAAAAGCTATCGCGAATAGCGTAGCTATAACAAAAGCTATCCTACATAGTGTTATTTGTTTAAAAAATTATCTAAAGTAAGTAGGCAAAATTGATTAAGGAATTAGAATATTCATATTGAACCAGTACAAAGTCTAAATTGCTATTCAAAATTTCTCTAATAATATTATAAACTATTTTTTCATTCAAAATAACCTAAGCATTATGGCATAAACTATATATCTTTTTCTATTAAAAAAACTTAAGCATCATGACATAAACTATCTATCTTTTTTCTATTTAAAAGCAAAAGCAATCCGGACTTTGAAAAAATTGATCCTTAAAAAAAATTTAGTTTGGACCTTTAAATAAAGCCTATGTAACATAGCGTGCGCTATAGCGCGTAGCGCAAATAGCGGACCGCTATTACCACTATAGCAGTCGTAGCTGAAATAACACACTTTTATTCCACAACTTAGTGTTTAAGATCCAAAAATGCTATAGCGCGCTATTTAGAACATTGATAAACACACAGTACATTTTAAATGCATTTTAGAATAATTATATCCGTAATTTCTGATTTACCTGTTTGTTTTTTTAAAAAAAAAGTTATGACCGTGCAGAGTACATAAATATAATGGTCAATCTCCGTACTAATACCGATTATACTCATTTTTATAGTAAAATTTGTAAAATAATGTCCCTAAAAAAGGAATTAATTTATTAATCCATATGACCATATCAAGACAATGACTTCCATACATTTGTCAAACAAAAACTTGACGCTGTAGGATTTCCTAAACCATAAATAATTCAGAAGGGTTGATCAGAACTAAAAATATGGCTAAAACCTGAACAATTCAGTAAGGTCACCAATGGAAAGGACTTCCATTTGATCCCAATCAGAAAGAACAAATTATTAATAAAAATGTGAGGAACATAAATAAACCAACAAATTTTCTTTTAGTTAACCCAAAATAAATGTAACGATCATATAAAATTAAGAACTTTATTTATTTTGTAATCAATATATAATATTGTTATGCAAGGGGAAGGCAACTTAGAAATTCCCTTCCCCATACCCCACAATGTGTGGGAGCTTTCGGCACTGGGTACGCTCTTTTTTTTATATAATTATTGAATAGGTACAAAATTGCTCTAAACGGCTAAACCCTTGGCTATATTCAAAACCTAGTGTCTTCAACAAAGAACAATACCTTAATAACTATTACCAAGACCTAAATACTAATCTGCCTTGATTTCCTTGAGGTGCTTAAGCACGGCTCGAGCCACAAGCTTTTTAGCTGTCTTTTTGTTGGGCCCCGTTTCCTTTTCGCTGTAAGTGACCCCTCCAGCTTGCACCTCTGCTACGACATAAGACATGCCGTTCTCCACAGTGGTTTTGTAATTTCTCGTGTAGCTTTTGCGATCGCATAATTCCCCCAGCTCTCTAATTGGATTGTACTCCAATGTTTCAGGGCTAACAATCGGCTCCAGCAGGGGTCGGATGCATCTCCATACAGTATCCTTGTCACACCCACTATCCAGGTAGATAGCGCCTGCTAACGACTCAATCACATCCCCTAGCACCTGTATTAACATTTGATTTCCCAAATTCAATTGATAACATACATAACCTCTTTTTTATTTTTTGAAAAGGCAGTGGATAGCATATCAACTAAAAAAAATAACTTTGTTGTAAACATACAAATAAATAAATACATAACAAAGTTGATGGATACCTTCGGGAGAGCGATACCAGCATCCCAGCCATAGGAAGAGCCTGAGAAAAGGTTGCCGAATTTTTGGAGGTAGGTGGTGATTTGACGGTGCAGCTCTGACGAGGCATGGAGAATGTCCCTGTTTAACCCTGCTTTGACGGCTGCATGAGCATAGCAGTCATTGTTGGTCGATGCAGACCTCAGGTCTGTCAGTAACCCAGGTGTCATTGCTGGGTAGTACTTGTTGTAGAGGTGCATTGTTACGCAGTGGTCCAGCACAGCATCCCCCAGAAACTCTAACCTCTGTCAAAACAAAACCTTAGTTTAAATTATAAATGAAGTGCATTTGGTTATGGAAAAGGATTGCCAAGAGAAGTAGGCTTAGTCAAACTGCCTTAGTAAAGCATGCTGTTACAATTATTATGCCCGGTTAGTGTAGTCTAAGGTGCTCACTTCATGTGCTTAAGCGCAAAACCGAAGCGTGATTGAGAACTTCGCTTCTTTTATTTGCAAGGCGTGCCCTTCTCTGCACCTTACTGTGCTTAAGCAATTAAAAATCACATATGAAGCATGCACCTATGTTTTTTTATCTTACATAGCTCCCCTTTTGACCTTCGCGGCAACCATTGATTTTCATATAAGATAGTTCTGTTTGTCCTATGCACTACTGTTTTCCTAATAATCATTTGATAATTTACATAAGCGGTGGAGTTTTTTACCAAGCACTTTTGGATATACAAGTATTGGCTTCCATATAGGCCTTAGTTCATGCGAAAAAATAATTATACTAGGAACACATCATTCTTATAGTTATATTTGTTATATGTTCCATTTCTTTACATATAAAAATGAAAATAATCTAATTTTAGCTTAAGAAGGTCTTGATTAAATAGTTTGTGAAATTATAGATGACGATCATAACATGAGCAAAGTAAATGACAATCAACATCAGATTTATTATTTATTAATTACGACATCTGAGAAAAAATGCATACTCCTGGTACTTCTGCACTAGAACTGTATGTATAGTGAGCAGATGTGAATGACAACAACACAATTTAACTAGCATTTAAATGAAATGTTCACTTTTCTATACAAGAGATCAATAAATCTGATACTGATATTGATTCTAGCAGATGAAAACAAAAGAGTAATGTGAATATAGATGAGAAAATGGTAGCAATACCCAAATTAGGCATTATGTTACTCAGGCACACACTTTTTTGCGTCTCAGGCAAATTTACGGCTTTTGCACCTTAAATGTGCCTTTTGCTTTTTATTGCATTGCCTTGTTATGCAATATACTGCTCTGATTTGCTAATATACCACTAATCCTATTTCCGGTTCAGTACATCATTTTTAACTTGACATCGGTGTTGTTAATGCTGGGAAAAAATAAATTAACCCAGAAAAGAATATACCTGATAGGATCTAGGCACGTCAGACATCTGGTAGGACCCATGTGTCAGAGCTTCAACCAACAATGACGAATCGTTAAATTTGTAGTCGAGAAGCTTCTCCAGCCTGTTGATGTTTACAAACATCTCAGGCCTACACAGAATCGGCCTCTCAGCAGCCATTCTTTTGTGAAATCTGATGCCAGTGCCCAACCTTTCCAGAAAGAGGAAGGTAGCAGCTTCACCAGCTGTGCTGAGAGATGCCCCAATCAAGGCCTCCATCAGATCGGCCATCACCTTGCTTTTTATTGGCCTCGTTCCCCTCGAGTACACCTCATTTATTGACGTGGGGGCATACATCTGAGGGTTCAAACCGGGACAAGCCCTCAGCTTGGGATTGAACTCCTCTGTACGAACATATCCCTGCCAAAACAAAAAGAGAACAGAAAAAAGATATCACAATAATAATAAGAAACAAGAAAATTCAGAATAATAGAATATGTCAGAAAATTAAGAATAAAAGAAAAAAAATACATCACGGTGATAAAAAATTTGATCCCGAACAAGACAATAGAATATGTTACAACCAGACATATATTAAAATTTAACGAGGGGGGGAATAGTTCTAGATCAAGATTTTGCAAAATCTGAGTATTAGAAGAAAAAAAAAAAACATGGGGGGTGGGGGGCATACCCCTAGGTTATGGAGGCAACCAATGTAGCAAAGACGAGTATTGGAAACCGACATGTCCTTCTTGTTACTTAGAATGCCTTCATGATGATGCTCGTATTTCGCAAAAAGATGTTGGCTGGCAGCATATTTGAGAAAGGAATCTCCAAGTGTTTCTAGAGATTCATAGGAAAACTCCTCATGACATTTCTTAGCCGTGATTGCCTCCAATATCTGCTATACCATGTTACTAGTACATTATTCTTCATCAATTTTTTTAGATAGAAAGAAGAAATATATCTATAGTACCTTAGTTGAAGGAATATTCACATTCTGCATGCAGTGAACCTGCTCTTTCAATGCAGAGGCAAGAGCCATGCACTGGACCCGATGCATTATAGTCGGCATTAACTTAAAGGAATCTAACATATTGACCGATAGTGGGCACAGTATGACACTGCATAGTTCTGGCGGTAACTCGACAGATCCATTGCTCTCTCCTGCCCACAGAAAAAACAGAGATAAATGGTAAATAACTTAAATGCAACAGAGCAAAAGTGACGTGCCTAAAAAGATTACCTTTCTCCTTTCTAGTATGCTGAAGCAGGTAATTATGAGGTCTGGCAATATGTCGACCAGCCAGAAAGGGCGTGCTCTCACAAGTCAAAGTAATACCATACCTAGATTGACAATAAACATAATCAAATTTTGCATTGCAAGTCATTGCACATATCAATGATCGATAAGAAAACCTTTCAATAATTACTTTGACTTGTAGTAGCTCTTGTAGGTTACACTCTCGCCTGTTCTCAATTCAAAGGAAGAATTGGCATGTACGGACTCGAGAACTCCGTCAACAAAGTAGAAATGACCACTGTGGGCCGTATACACTACTGAATTCTTTAACATGCATGTGAACAAGGGGGCAGTTTTTGTTAGTACCAAGCCGCACTCTACTTTGCATGAACTCAAATGGTGAACCTCCACAGTTTTATTTGACATTTTATTAAAAAACATGGTTGGAGAACTGATGGCTGCCCAATCGAATTCTGCCCTCTTTGCATGGTAGAAGCAAATAACAAACTTCCTTTGTAGGACAGGATGAAGAAGAAGAGAGTTTCTTTTCAAAGGAAAGTATCTGGCCCGTCACTTCCTCAAGCTTAGCAAAATCTTGATCAATAAGCAGACTAAGGACACTCGTTTGAAATCGTCTGGCCATCATAACCTGTCATGTCACATATAGTTGAAACAATAATCAAATTCACTAATATACTCATGCAATCTGTGCACTTTTTTTATTTTACAAAGTAATATGATGCATATTACATTTGTAAGCAATTATATAATAAGGTAAGTTCTGATAAAGCACTATGTTCTCTACATAATAGCGATAATCCTACAACCTCCTGTAAAATACAATACAAACCAAATATGCTCCTACACGACAATGCAACTGCAATATAAATGATTAATACTTAGGCTTAAACCATTATTTATAATTTCAGGAATGTGTTGTTCATAGTGATTTACCAAAACTATTAGGCTTAATGTGTAGTTAAAATTTCAATAAGATTAAGGATACTAATTAAATAATATGCAGCTAAATATTTTGCTAATATTTAAAAACTCCATATATGAACAGAAACATTTTTTAACAAAATGAACCAGGCTATATGCCAATGGTATCAAATTTCAGCTTTTCTGATTTGAAGGATTTAAAAGTATTTAAGTAATCATGATTTGAACTTTCTCTAATGTATCAATGTGACTCCGTTATCTGTAATTCAATATACCCCTCTTCAAAAATTTCACCACCCCAAATAGTAATAATAAGTGAGGGGCAGTTCAGTGGTATTTTAGTTTAAATTGACAAGGGGTACAGATACTGTTATCCTTGTAAGGGCATGTTCATGGTATTTTGTTAGGGAACTATTAAAAGATCCATCATCAGAAATAGAAGATGGAAAATTACCTGGTATGCACTCAGAGTGATGTTGTATATACGTTGCAGAGTAACTCTCAAAGACCCCCACCCGACCTCCAAATTAAACGAATAGGGAGATAAATCAGATCCTAAATCAGAACCCAAAGCTAAGAGGACATTCCCAACAGGACCATATCTGCCAAAACTGTGTTGATCAAAGGATATCATGTAGCAGCAGTAAATTCCTCTAAATGTGAAGGTTCTCCAGGAATCTAACAGTACTGCCGGAAAATAGTCAGGATGCTCCTCTGTACACAGTTCTGTGGCTAAAAAAACAAAAAAAATCTTGATGCAAGAAATAAGTTCCTATCGTTGAATGAAATTAATAGCTGACTGCATGTACAAATAGCATCTGGTCTGCATCATAATTCCATACCTCGGTCCTTATCTTTTGGGCATGTTTAGAAATTACTCAGTGGCTCCAAATATTAAGTGTAAACAAGACAGGTTCTCTTCAAAACTAAGTCCATAACACTAGGAATCCAAGATCTAAATCTGTTTGGCATCATTGTCAGACTAATTTAGCAATGTGAGTCCTTTGAGTTACCATAAAAAATAGTCAAATGTTTTGCATATATGCATTTTCCATTACAAGGTTATTTTCTTACAAGGTTATGTTTTTATTTGCAAATAAAGGAAAAACTAGGATTATTTGAACAGGATTTATCCCGCATTAATAATAGAAATCTCTAAAAAGAAGTACCATTTTTTAGGCCAATATCATCATCATCATCAATTGAAAAATCAGAATGAGGTAACAAATAGTCGTTCAATGCACCAACTTCATGCAACTTCTTGCACGCCTCAAGACAAAGATTTTGCTTAAGGGACAAGTTGTCTTTCCCCCTAGCACTAACCATCTGTACCGCACTATTCTTTGGAAGGTGCAGTGTGGCAAAATTGGCTTCCTTGTCTATTACAAATCTGGGGCTAGATTTGAAGTACCTATGTCATAAAACCAAAAGAATCATAATTTATTCACCTTATTAGTCTCAACTAAATAGTAAGAATTTTCCTTTAGTTTACTGTCAAGTGATGGGAAACGTTCCGTTAAATACCGAGAACTTGTCCCAGAAACTGATTAGCTACTTCTTTTTCTGAGCCCAAACAAAGCAACAACTAAACCAAGATGATCTTTGCATTTATTTCAATTTTATTTTGGAGGAAGTGGTTATTAATTGCTTTGGTTTGCATAATTCAGTCATTTTATTGCTGAACTGAAGCCTACCATGGCTTCCCTTTTACTTGCGAGTACAGCAGAATGCTGGTAAAACTTTCCGGCCACACAAAAACAAAAACAAAAAAATTATATATCTACCGATCAGAAGGAAGCTTGGAGCAGTATTTATAAATTAAAGAGACACAAGAACTTGAGGTAACAATTGCCCCAGTTTTTTCCACAAGGTAAAAACATTCTTCCAGAAGTTCACTGCCCAGGGGTTCACAAGGCTCGGATGCCAATTTGAGAGATTCCTTCCTCATCTTTTCTCCACTGTTTAAAAATTCTTGCACCTTGTTCTTCATCAAAATATCGCCCCTGAAAAAAATTGAAAACAAAATTACTTTGGGCCAAAATATAATGAGATGCTGATGCTTTCAATTGCTCTAATTCATTCATAACAGTACTAATCACTAAAACAAATTTAAAGACAATGGATAAAAAACATTGGGGGGTGGAAGTTACGACGAACAAAGATAGCGGAACTACCCTAGTTAATATTTTTTTACTTTTGACTATCTGTATTTCAATATGCTACATCCTATACATTTTATTGCATTTACTTTATCATTCTTGAACTCTATTTCTACTTCATCCTTTCTTGTTTTGGTGTATGGACCAATCAAAACAGAAGATTGAAGATGCATGTCTGTACCAGACTACAACCAAAGGAACACACTGGTCTCAGGACTGGCCAGGATGATTATAATATGTGGGATCTAGGATAGACTTAAGACAATGGAATACAATTTGTAGACATGACAAAAAAACATACTCTCTAACAAGCACCAAAAAATCAGAACCAGGACATCGGGCACGGCCCCTTGATTGAATGAAGCTGCAGGCATTCCCCGCGGGATCAAACCGCACAACCAAGTTACAACTAGGCACATCCAACCCTTCCTCTAGAATTTGCGTAGCAACAATAATATTCACCTATATGTACATAAGACGACAAAGTCAACCATCAGAACTGACTACTTGTCTCTTTGCAAATCACAGCCTTATTTTACTTTTATTGTACTTGCAAATAACAGCAATTCTTTAAATTTGAGTTATCGAGCAAGTAGGACATTACTTGAAAACCAAATTTAGGCCAACCAAAAATAACCAAATCGCCCCACTTCCCTCTAGGAAGGAAAACAAAAACAGAGAAAACGTGTTACACTGCTCTCAAAAACTGAAGTTGGAAACCAAATACTACCACTGCTCTATTCTAGTTGTATGAGCTTGAACCAGCGGAAAATATTTGAGCTCAATAGGGAAAGGGTATGATTGTCAATGTTAGATGGAATGTGCATTCTGCATTATAGTGTGGTATTAAAAGGGTGCACACAGTTGTCTCAAAATAAACTGAGAAGATTGGCACCGTTGTTAAACGAAAAAATATCATAGCTATATTTGCAAAATATCCAAAAATAATATATAGCAATTTATACAGAAGAAAGTGCTAGTAACCTCTCCTCCTCTGAAGGCATCCACAATTTTGTTCTTTTCATTGATGCTACGACTTCCCAGAAAATTGAAATTGCGTCCAACCAAAAACTCAATTCCCCATCCCGACATTTGATGGAGGCTACTTAAAAAAGATTTCAACACAATAGCCGTAATAATTCTTTCAACAAAAACAATACATCTCAAGTCCTTGACCTCTCTGAAAAAACAAGAACAAAAACTTAATTAGTTGGTAATCCAATAGTTAACAGACCTAGTATTGAAATCAAGTTCTAGCAAACCTGTACTCTGCAAGGCATTGGACAAGGCACTGCAATTTGGCAGCCAATAAACCTGATTGTACATCTGTTCTAAGATCAGCACCTATGCTCACGTCTGAGCAACATAATATAAGTTAAAGAAAGAAAACAACACGGTATGATGCGAATAAACTAGGTGCAACTATCGAGTTTTCTAAAATGCAGTTTTTTATATACCTTTTGTAAGGTACTGCGAGAAGGCTTCATACACCAATTGACTAAACTTTCTCACAGAATTCTCACTAAATTCTTTCACTTCACCCCAAAAAGACGAGCAAGTTTCAATGCTTGATATTGATAATAATTCTGCTGCCTGTTCAACGTAAAATGTCATACTTCTTATATTGAAGAATAAAAAGATAAACAATTTATAATTGATACCTTAGCCGCCAACCAAGCTCCAAGATCAGTAAGGCAATACACAAATGTATCATGCAACCTCGAAATTTTTCTCGTTACACTATCTAAAGAGGGTGAATCCGTCATTTCTTTCTCCAATTTTGAGATATACTACAAAAAGGACAAGGGGACAAACTATTACATATTTACATATAAATGAATAGGATAAGTCAAAAACAATGCACAAAGGGAGAGGCACCTCAAGTTTAAGTCTCCTCAACTTTTCGTCAAGGCGAATATACACATGAGATGGAATCACAGAATTTTTGTATAACACTATTCTTGTCTTCGCAAAGGGGATATACTGGGATAGAACTGATTCGCTATCCACAGTGTACACCTTCAAATCACCAAAAGAGTAATGTTTGTCATGTAATAGAAACAAGAGAGAGAGTTATGTAACACTTGGCAGTCACTACCAAGTTTTCGAAAAAAAAAAAACAAAATGAGAGATTTTTATTACCTTTGAATTCATAAGAGTCTCAAGTCTTATAATTTCTTTGTTGTAATCAGAACCTATTAGAAAATGGAAGAAAACAAAGAAAATTTTATAGTATATGTAACCAATTTAATATTTCGAAGAACTAAACCATTTGAAATCTTTACCACTGGAATTAATGGGTGAAGCTGTCATTCCAAATATTCTTGGAAGGCTTGTTGATCGGTTTGATTGCACCTTTCGGTGGTAGAACTCCTGGAAAAAAAATGTTAATCTGCACATTAGTGCCATGATAATAATACAACAAATAAGTCCAATTTGTGGGGCGAAGGGCAGCTGATAACTTAAGATTTATCATCCATTGCCAATTAACTTATAATGTTTGATATGGTTGGAATGGTTGAATACAACAGCTATTTGGGGAAGAAAATGGGAGGAGGCATTAACATACAGTCATTATGCATGCATAAGGGCTTCTTCCTTTTGCATTATGGCATTCATCAAAAATTAGCAACTTAATGCAATCCATCTGGAGAAAGGTCTTTCTTAAACATTCATACAAAATTTGAGGAGTCATCACAAAAACCTGCTTTTTTAGAAGAAACAAAAAATGTCAATGTCAATCAAAATTGGAATTGTATTAGCCTCTCATCTGCATTTGTATAAATTAACATTGACCTTAATTGATTTAGAGTTTAGTAAGTGAATATATAGTCAGGCAAATTGAATTGAAGAAAAAAATTGAGATAAAGCTAACGAAGAAGCTCCGCCCGCGCGCACACACATATATACACATAGAGAGACATTGCCTGACGGTTTTTTATGTTCAATACAAACAACTTGGCAGCCTATGCCAAGGTTTCAAAAAGAAAAAAAAAATACTTGATCTAGTACATTGAGAAAGAAAAAATTGAATAAACACAAAGATAGGTAGACCAATTCACTTAAGCGAGTGCAAGACAGAAGGTGAAAATTAAGCTAACATGTGCATGCATACCTCAAATTGATCCACATAGGAATCCCAGGTGGCAGCATCCCAGTCATCAACACCCATCTCACCCCAAAATTTAGGTGACTTTTAGGTCACTGTGCATCTGCACGACGTCTGCTTGCTGAGACACCAAAACAACAGTAGGAACCAGAAACACGCCAATGAAAGGAGATGGCTTGCGAAGGAGGTGTGCATATGACTTCAGCAGCATCACTGCTATCAGAGTCTTCCCCGACCCCGTTTCCAGGTAAACAATTGTGTTCTCCCTTTTGGCTTTCTCCAATGCCTCTAGCTGATAGCTGCCATTCACAGATTCTTTTTCTTAATATCAGAGGTGAATTGACGGAGAAGAATGCTAGTGTATCAATTTAACCGGGTTCAGACTAAATATACCTTCTTGCATATGTCTCGAAATCTGATGACATCTCTTTTCCTTTGGCATCTCTGACCTCCACCATTGTTGTCTAATTATATGTGTGTGACCTGTTGAGTTGAAATTAAGATAAGGAGCTGTTTGGATTTCGTTTCAGGAAAAAGGAAACGGCAGGGCGGCTCTTTGGATTTAGGTAGATAGAACTACTATAGGTAAAAGTGCAAGTGCAAATCATAAAATCAAGCTCCACACCAGTTGGATGCCCGTATTAGAAATTATATTAGGTAGCTCACAATCCATAAAAGGAGATGCTGCAATTGGAACTCCCATTTCCCATGTTTGAATGTGTATTTGCTTCTGGTAGCTTCTGCCATGAACTTTTAAAACAAAATGAATGTGTGTTTGCTGACACTACTGTGGTTTCAACTCTAGTGTTTGGATTTATGATGCTCAAACTACAGTAGTTGAAATCTTAGTGTTTCAATTCCTCTAGTTGCACTGGTTGCCCTTTCTTGCATGCTTGACCAACCCGTTAAATACTAGAGCTGTTACGCTGAACACAACTCGCAATTTCACAATTATTGTACAGGTACCATTGTGTACCACTTTTAGGTGCACACTCAACACAACATACCCAAACATAGATACAAACTTTAATGCCATTGACAATGCATATCCCATATGTGTTATTGATTACATAAAAAAAAAAAAACTTTAATATTTGATCACCAAAAATATCATTAGTAATTTGACAATACTGTAATTGCATAATACAAAAGAGAAAGTCCATAAAAAACAGAAGAGAGAAAATCACGTCGCATGTGCTTTTTCCCACCAAAAAAAATACAGAAAATAGAATCCAATAAGTACCTAATACTTGATGCTAAACTACGCTCAATTTAGAAGATGATGGTATTCTTTTAAACATCCTAGATAGGGATTAATTAAAAAAGAAAACAAAAGTAGGGTTTATTGCTCAAAATTTTCCTACATGCATAACTGGAAAACTACGCCTTTTGTTGAAATTGCTAAGATTCCCCATATGCAGGAACTCGAATCCAAAATAATATATTCTGTTGGAGTCCTGGGAGACAAAGTATAAATATCGTTTCAATTGAGGCTTGGGGCACAAGCACATGCTGATATTCTTAATTAAAATTGTAAGTAGAAATCTCAAACCAAGGTCTAAAGATTCAATAAGCGAATGAATCAAAAGTACCATTGACAGAAAAAATTATCTAAGAATAAAAGCATATATAATTTCAGAGTTTACCTGTTAGAGTGAGAGCGGAGTTTTGGAGGCGTAATTAGATGGTTGGATTTGGATGCAATGAAATTTAATATCAACGCTAGCAATTTCCCCTAGCAGAGAGATAAAAAATGGTCCTTCGTCTCCAGTAGCTTAGTAGGTCTAAACGAAGCGCACTGACTAAACTTAGGCAGAGAATGAGAAATGAGAATAAATTCACATATTAAAAAAATGAGAATAAATGCGCTAGTAGGGCTTTAGCCTTTGTATTTGGGGCAGTTTGCTAATTTGAAAATTGGAATTTCGGGAACTGGAATTGATCTCGCGAGAAATTTATAGGGCGGGAAAAGAAAGACGAGAGCTGGCCAGCTGGGTTGTGCTGGGTCCTGTTTCCCTAAAGTAACACAAATTTTGAGTTTCGATCCGGACAGTCTGAATCCAAACTCAAAATTTGGATTACTTTAGGAGATCCGAGTTCGGTTGGGCATGGGGCGCTCGCGGGTCTGAACTCAAGTCTTGACGACAAGTGTAATCTGCCGAACAATTTTTATTCAGGTGTTTTAGATGTACATATTCTTTGAGATTCGTGTCAGATGTACTTGGAAAAAAAGGCCTCGTCTCTACTATTTGCGTGGGACTCACAGCTGGGTCCCATATACAGTTTAAGAGATTCTCTCAGGATGGTAATTTGGTGTTGGTGGGGCCTTTGTTCAGTCAACAAGTGGCTACTTTGTTTTTTTTTTTATTACATGACCCGAAGGCCTACATCAATTCTTCCAAACTAAACACTGGTAAGCCAGTACCAGATTTTTCCCACTCATAGAGCCTATCCTATACTATTTAAGACTAAAGTATTTTAGATACACAATATATTTTTTTCTTATACTATTCTGTAGTTGAAATATCCCAAAGACCCTACTTAATCTAAGTATTTTCTAATGTTGTTTAAAGTACGATTTACGTTATCCTGCCAAGGAGCCGCCAAGCCTCGTTAGTTGAAGTCTTTGTAATACTTGCATGCATTATCCTCCTCACACAAGGATGCAATGACTTAACACCTATTGGTATGGGAAGATCATTGGCATATAGTAGACAGAACTATGTATGCAAGAATATAATAAAAAAAAATTTTAAGTTTAAAGAAAAACTCAAACCATAACATAAACAAAACATAAATGTATATTAAAATATAATTGAGAATTCAAGTACAACCCTCAATCTAGAGATGAGAAGTTTAGCTTCTCAGGCCATGGCAAAATAAAAGAAAAAAAAATAAAGATAACATAAATTACAACACAATTGAAAATGGAAGAACATCTGCCTCCTTAGATGACACCTTATTCTCTTACTTGGCTTCTAATGACCATCATTCTCTATCTAAGTAACTCTCTAACCTAACAAAACAATAAGGATTGCTAATCTATAATTCTGGACTTGACACAATTAAATACGCACACTAAATTCTATTACAAGAAGGGTATTTATAGTCTTTCTAAATGAGTAGTAGTAGTGGAAGTAGTGGGGATCGTGGGGTCCACCCATGAGCTATCAGGAATTGTCTAAAAATAGCGTGGCTCATCAGAAAAACGCATTATTCTAGAAAGCCATCAGAAAAGCCTAATTTAGGATAGTCCACGAATCGTGCGACATCAGAGTATGCCTAATTTAGGATAGTCCGCTTAGCAGATTTTTCTGTATTTTTGCCATTTTGCATGTTGTGCACTTCGTGTGAGGTGTTGCATGCTCCATGTAATGTTCTATTTTTATGCCCTATTTAGAAAGCGCCTAAAAATGTAACTTTCTCCAAAACCTACTAAAATGACTTAAAAACACGTTTGTGATAAATAAATCAGAAAAATTGTTACTTTGCATTCGTTTTTTGTCATTTTTCGAAAGAAAAAATAGTGATTTTCGCTATATGTTTTGGTGTCATCAACCCACTACCTTGCCTTATCTTGGATTGTCTCAATTTGGTTGTGTCACCTTCGTATCATTACCGTTGTGTGAAAAAATTGAGTGTTATGGTCACCCATAAGATTCTAGTTTAGATGGGACCTTTGTAACCAGTAAGCCTCATGTGTCACCATAAATGATTGGTAGTGCTGTTGCAGAACGGTGATCTTTTCTCAGACAGCATCAACTTGGGGGCTATTCACATTCATCTCATTCTCAATTTGCATCACTTCCTAGTTAGGATCCTTTTTGCCTTGCCTCATGCATTGACTTTTTTTTTCAAAGCGGAGCATGCCTCCTCCCAAGTTTGTTCCTTATTCTGAGTGGCTCGAGTGCATACCTCACCAAACACGTTGTGTGAAACCCACCACTGCTCAATTCTAAAAACTTAGGCTTTCTCACGGGTTTTGGTCACAGGTTTTGGCTCGGTAAGCATCAAAACTGGTAAACAATCACTAGAATAATTTGGTAAATGGAAAATTTTGGAGTTTGGGAAAAAATCAATGTTTTAAATAGCGTTTATAACGTCATAGCGGGAAGGCTACAAAAAAAGCTATAGCGAATAGCGTAGCTATAGCGGAAGCTATTCCAAATAGCGTTTTTTTTTTACAAAAATTATATTATATATTTGTACTATATATTAACATTATCTAAAGTTTCATAGAACAATAAATAACACCAAATTAATTAAGAAATTATAATATTCATATTGAACTAGTACAAAAGTCCATGGTTCAAAATATCCATAATAATATCATAAACTATCGATCTTTTTCTATACAAAATATCTTAAGCATCATGATTCATTCTATTTTTTTTTTCTATACAAAATAAATTTTATGGATCTTTATTTAAGCCTATATAAATTGTCTAAAAAAGCCCAATATGCATAGCGCGCTACACGCTATGCACTATAGCGGACCGCTATTACCGCTATAGCGGCCGTAGCGCAATTAGCGTATTTTCATGCCATAGCTTAGCGTTTAGGGTCCAAAAACGCTATAGCGGCGCTATAGCGCGCTATTTAGAACACTGGAAAAAATTGATCCAATCAACAGTCGCAATTCCTCTGTCCAACCGCTCTAGGATTAGTGATATCCCTTTTTGGTTATTCGCCCACGTGTAGGCAGGACCACTATGGCCTAGATCCACCAGCCTCGCCTTATGCAAAAAAGTTTTGAATTTTGAGTGCTTTGCTTTGAGAGTAGAACTTCCACCTGACTTCTTATGCAATCTCGTTATGCAATTAAAGTCACCCACCACGCAAACCAGAAGACCATAGCTCATTGAATAGTACTTTATTTTTTCTCAAATCACCTTATTCATCTTGTTGTGGTTGTCTCCATAGCAAGAAATAACAACCACATCATAGATGCAGGACCAAACTGAACCTTCGCCACAATAAAGAAGGGCGAAGTCTCAAAAATAGTAACTAAAACATTGTTAGCCCATAAGAGCCAAAGTCTGTTACCACGAGAGGGGATTATTTTAAAAGTCTCGCGATTCATCGTTTCACAAGTTTAACAGAATATTTTGTCTCAAAAATAAAGGCCATGACAGCCTCTATGCTGCGGAGGTAATGGCAAAGTGTCGGTGTTGTCAAGGGCCCTCCGTTGCCTCGACAATCCCAGCCATTGCCGAGGTTCTTGCCGCCTTGACCCTTTTGTAGGTAACAATATCATCGCCATTTTCATTATGAGATCTTAGCGACTGAGAGGGGGAGGGAGAAAGAGAAGCAGTGATAAGAGGAGTTTCACTTTGGTGAGCTTGAGCATTTCCTCCTAAAGCATTATGGGACCTTTTAAGGCCTGAAATGCCATCTGTTTTTGGGTTAGTTTCTTGAGAGGTTCGTTTATTGGGCTTGGCAACAGATATGATTAGAATCAATGTTTGAGTAACCCATGGTCCAAGAGTAGGTTTGAGGATACCTTCCATCTCCGCCCTGTTAGGGCCCATCATTCTACTTTGGATCTTTGTTAGCCTAGCTCTTCTGTGTGCTGACCCCTTTGTCTTTCTTTCCAGTCAGCCAACTATCTCCACACATCATAAGCTGACGAGAGGAACGTCGGCTCACATCTTTTGAGTTATTTGAGCTCGGTCCATAAGCATGCCCTGCGAACCATTAGCCTAGATTCTAGTACCGACTATGGTCTAGAGATTCTTCCGGCGGTGGTTGTGAGAGGACCGCATGGGCCTGATTCAGTGCACTTCTCAACAGCTTATCTTCCTGACGATTGTAGGTCGTGGTAGCCGGTGTGCCTTGGGCTTCATCTTGTCTACCTCCGTACATCTCCGCCAGCTTAGATTGCACAAGAAGGGGATTGAAATTAGGGGCCTCCCTAAAGAAGGCCACAATAATGGCGTGGTCGGTGTCATTTTAGAGTAGAGTGGCATGGCAGGTGGAGGGAAAATACACCTGAGCGTCAACTATTGGATGCTCAGAGTAGTTGTAGTGGGATGTCATAGGGCGAGTTTAGGATGGAAGGACAGAGCGGTAGAGAGAGCAATTTGAATTAGAGAAGGGAGGAGTAGAAGGGGGCTTTGATATGGGATAGAAAAGAGAGGACCACCAGGGATGGGGTGGGCGCCATTAGAGGGGAGAGCTCACTTTATAAAAAGGATATAAACTGCTCTCTCTACCGCTCTCAAAATTTGAGATTGTCTTTTGAGAAGCGCTATTTTGGACGCAAGATTTGAGAGATTTTTTTTTCTCTTTTATACCAATTTTGCCCATAATAATTTTTTTTCAATCTTTCTTTTAGATTAAGTTATTGTTAATAAAGAAAATATTTGAGACTTAACAATACAAATAGCAGGTCTTGTATATATATGGAATACATTATTTTGACTTTTATTCATATGATCATGATTACAATATAGAAGGAAAAGAAAATTGAAAGAAAGAAAAATAAAAATAAAAGGGAGACCTCTCTTGAAACTATACCGGACCTTGTTTTGTAACACCTTACTGTCCTCTTTGTTTCATATGACTAACACCAGCAGAAAAATAATTTCGTACTAGGGTATGTACCAGTGGCCAACCATACACGTTGAAAATCTTTGGTACCAAAATATAACATGCATGGCAAACTCTCTCTCTCTTTCTCATATACATATATTATTTTTTTGACTGAGCATAAATAATACTATTTCAGAGTTCGATGAATTTTTTTTTTCCTTGACCTAGCAGCTTATTTATTATTTATTTGAAAGCTAATACAATTATACAGTCAATGCCACGCCAGGTTGATGCCATACTGGTGATTCTTCAAATTATAATCAATCCAACTACTTCTACCTTGAACAACAAAAGGACACAAAAATTGAAAAAAGAAAAGGAATAAACCCCATCACATGACAATAAACAATCTCCACAAAATGAAATTATATATTTAATTCACTAATTAAATAGTTAGAAAATTACGAAACTTTTATTAACTTTTAAGGAAGTTCCAAAATTTAACATGTTATATATTTTTTTCATAATTTTAATTGTATGTATCGGAACTAACAAAATTTGACCATATTTTATTATTCAATTAATTTTCGTTGGATCAAATATAGAAGAATTTGTTCACCATTTACTATTCTCAATGAATTATCTCATCAATAATTACTTACAAAATTTCTTTCAGACCGTTCGAAATTTGAATCAATATGAATTTGTACATGATTGATAAGCAGTAATTAATGGCAGGAATTATTTAAACAAAAAGCTTCATGAATTCTACTTCCATAATTGACAGCAGGAATTAATTAGAAGTAAAATAAGAAGGTATTTAATAAGGGGCCAAAGTTGGATTAAAAATAAAAAAATTCTCTCAGTACTCAAAAAGTAGAATTCATGTGCTTAGAAGTTAGAACAGCACTCCTCTTGTCTTTTAGGAATTTTTTTTTTTGAAAAACGGAGGAATCATATTTTTAAGTGTTGATGCTCGCTCTGTGTTGTCACTTCTTGATTATCAATCAATCAGTCGGCTCTCTGCTATCACTTTTATTTGAATAATAAAAAATTACTCTGGATCTACTGAGTAATTATTTTTATTGAAGATCTATGAGAGCATCTACATCTCTGATAATATTAGAGTTTATAATTTAATGTAGCAGTCTCTAATTCAATTTTAGAGATATGGGAGAGTTTCTTATTTAGAAACTATGCAGTAAAGTTTTTTATTAAGAAATTGTTTATAAACTCCATAATGATCAAATTGTTGGCTTAAATTATTTTTTCTTTTTAATTTATTGCTGACGTGACATAATAGAAATTCTAAAATTAATTTTAGAAATATGAGCGTTAGAAATTTTAGAGACCTTAATTTCTAAAATGTGGCTAACTGTTATTTAGAAACTCATTTGAGTTGCAGAGATGTAGATGCTCTGAGTAACTTAAAAATTTGAGTTTGGATACGGAACAAAAATTTTGGGTTATTTTAGGAGTTTCGATTTCCATTTGATGTGCGGCTCTCTCATAGGTTTGGGATCTTCTTAAAATAACTCAAATTTTGAATGCATTCGGACTTTATGATTAGAAATTTAGAATCCGAATTCCATCCCACGCGGTTCCTTCATTTCGAAGGAAGAAATCCATAACTGCCTTTGTCTGGTAGTGCACACGATTCCTTTCAGAAACCAAAAAAAAAAAAAAAAACGGTTCCTTTCAGGGGAAGAATCCAGATCTGCTTTATTTCTGATATTTCTGGGCGCTACTTTCTTTCTATTCCGTATTAACAAGAATATTTGAGGATATAATTAATTTAAAGTAAACTTGGGAAAAATATTAAAATGTTCAAAATTTAGGAGACCGAAATTCAAACACATTTTCAGTGCGGAAAACAAAACTAAAAAATGGAGGGCTACTATTTATAACTCCGATCGTCCGAAGATTGCTATATATAATTTTGATCCTTCTGGGGCAGTTCGGCAATAAGTAATTAAGAGTGCAAAAATAAGAGTTTAAGGAGCGCTAAGAAACTGATATTCGGTTGTCTTAATCCGTGAATGAAAACTAAGGAAGCTAAAAGAATGGATAGAGGTGCCTTAAGGTACGGACAGATCTGTGCAAAAAGAGACTAAAGGAGGTGATCTTAATCTGCGCTAAGGAATCGGTGTTCAGCAGAATTAAGTGGCTAAGGAAGCTAAATGATACGGATTAAGCCTTAAGGAGGGTTAATCCCTTGTTGCTGAACAACCCCAGTCTAAGATCACTGTTTGAGAATTAGCTGTCAACCGCTGCTATTTAAATCTCAGCCCTTCAAATGCTATTATGTATATGGTTAGGATCAGAATTTAAATACTGACCTTCTATATTATGATTTATGGAATTCGTCTAATATTTTTCTAGAAGTTTATGAAATTTTATATTTTCGGGAATTTAGAGTATTTTAGTAGTAAATCTCATTCTCGATTTGGTAGTCCATGATTCAAATATAATTGGAAATTATTACTTTTATAATACAAATAGTATAAGAAAATTATTTTAAAATGCCAGTAAAAACATTTATAAATTCTACAAATGGTTGGAGTTTATTGATAACAAATTAACTTGATAATATTGACAAAAGCTGGTAATTACTTTAGCAATAAAATTGCAAAATTTAGTGTATTAAAATATAAATGTTTTAAATTTTTCGTCAAACTAAGATGGTAAATTTGTGGTAACATGACTAGAAAGCATTAGACATGCATGTTGTCTGCTTTATAGTTGAATTATGCATGAATTTTTGTGTAATTTTAAAGTAATTTGATAATCTATCATATATCATGAAAATTGGATCGTTATAATTTTAAGTTATTTGATAAATGGTCAAACTGACATCAATTTTTTATGCATAATGTATAGGTTATATTCTAACTGTAAGATTTTTAAACTTAGAAATAATTTGACGGCCGTCCGTCGAGATTATCGAGTTAATACAGTGTTCAATAGATCCCTACTCTACAAATAATAAAATCATCAGATAAATTATTCTGAAATATATGTTTAATTGAAATATTCATTCGAAAGATGGTGAATTCAAAGAATATAGAAGTAAAAAAATTTGTCACTGTGATCTCTAGTTTCTAATTCTCAAGCATCTAATTTAATAGTGACTTCGCAAACTATTCACCCTTTTTTATTTTGTGATTTGCATATTATTCGTTTAATGCGAGAATTATTTACAGACACAAATTTTACAGATAAATCTCATTTGATATGTATTTTTTTGCGAGTATCTCTTCGAATTCAGCTTTTTCTATAATGCTGAGTTCTCTATCTTTTTTTTTCAAGTAGAACTAGGTTGTTTTTAAGTTATCAAATTTCTTTGTAAACTTAATTCTAAAATCTATTAAATTGGCTTAAAAAAATTATATATCTCGTTGTAAGATTTTTTAAATTAGAAACTATTTCACAGCTGTCGAGATTATCGAGTTAATATAGTGTTCAATAGATCCCTACTCTTCTAGGAATAATACAATCATCAGATAAATTATTCAAAAATATATGTTTAATTCATATATTCATTCCAATATGTTAGATTGAAATAACATAGAAGTAAAAAAAAATATATATATTTATTCATTTCAATCCAGGGTGAGAAAAGGCCAAAATAATGAAAAGAAGCGTTCTTTTCGCTCTTTTCTCCTTGGAGGCGATTCTGAGGTTTTAAAACCCTAGCCGCCGACCAACTTCATCTCTGTCTCCACCGCCACTCAACTCACTCCCCTCCACTCTTGTTACCTGCGTCTTCTCGCCGTCTTCCACTCCGTCGGGAGAACCAGAGAGAGTTGACGACAATAGCCCTAGTCGTCAACTCTCTCCTCTCCCGGCGGCCCACCATGCCGCTCTGCCACAGCTCCACCGCCCATGCCTTCCTGTCCTCTTACACCTCCGTCGGGACAGAGAGAGTTGGCGACGATAGCCCTAGCCGCCAACCCTCTCATCTCCCGGCACTCTTCCTACCCATTGCCCTCGCTACTCCTCTCTTACTTCGCCGCTAAATCCTAGACCGCTTGCTTCCTCACTTTGTCACCCTTCCTTATCACTAAAACCACTACAAAAAACGTTAGATAGGGCAGGGGAGGTCAAGATCCGCGCCGGCCTCTCTTGCCCGCAAACCAAACAAAAAAAAATGACTTTCCTTCGGTCGCTGACCAGTCGATGTTGAAGGTCATCGGTGTCTACTTCTGATGGAAAGTGTTTGTTATTTTAATTTTAATTTTTATGATGTTTGTGTTGTTAGATGTTAAAGTTTAGAAGTCGATGTTTTTAGATGTGATGTTGATGTTTAGATGTGATGTCGATGTATAGATGTTGATGTGTTGTAATGTGAATATTGTTCTGAATGTAGAACAATAGATGTAATTTTATATTTCATTAATAAAAATATACTTGGCAGCCACCGCCAAAGATTTAAAAAAAAAAACATAGAAGCAAAAAAAGTTTGTCGCCGTGATCTCTAGTTCCTAATTCTCAAGCATCTAATTGAATAGTGACTTCGCAAACTATTTACTCTTTTTTATTTAGTGATTTGCACATTATTGGTTCAATGCGAGAATTATTTACAGACACACAAACTTTAGAGATAAATCCAATTTGATATGCATTTTTTTGGTCTTAGATACTTCAGCTTTTTCACTGATGTCGAGTTGTCTCTTTCTTTTAGCTTAAGTCAAGGAAAAGTGAAAGAATCTTAACCCGTAGAAAACGACAACTATTTTCTCAATTTATTCTCCCTATCTTTTGACTTTTCAACTTTAAAACTTTATCGTCGGAAAGAGAAAGCATCAGTATAATTTATTATTGGAAGAATTTCCAGTGTGCCTACATAAAACTTTTAAAATAGCCAATTTCTCCGTTAAAATATTATAAATTGCAACTGTTTTTTATGGAAAAGAAAATTGCCGAAAAATATTGCAACTTCCGAAAATTTCTTATGCAGAATTTGACATAATTTTGATCTCCTCATATGCCTTATGCAAATTTAATTATTATTTCTTTTGATTGAAACATATGCAATAAAGGGGCCGTTCAGCAAGAGGAGACTTAGTCTCTTCAAGTCTCCTTTAACTTTTTTAATCGTTTAAACTTTCTTAACACCGGTTTCTTAGCAAGAATTAAGATCATCTCCTTTAGTCTTTTTTTTGTCCGAATCTTATTCCCTTGCTTAAGCATCTACCTATAAATTAAGACTCCTTAACTTTTAATCAAATATTAAAATAACCTAACATGAGTTCCTTAGCACGAATTAAAATTTAATCCTACTTGTATTGTTGAACAACCAAATTCTTGAAGTCAGTTTGCTTCATACTTAAGGCCTTAAGGGCACATCATTTTCCCACAAGCATTTTATATCATTTTTAAGCAAAAGGCTCGTTTTGCATTGCTGCAACTGCAAATCAGTATTCAGTAGGCAAGAAATACCAAGCTTGTGCTTAGCCAGTTGGCCGTAGGTTTGTTTTGTCATGTCACTTGTGTTGGGTTGCAATTAGATGTTAATCTCATTCTTTTTTCTTCTCATTTTTTTAGAGCATTTGAACCCGAAAATTTTATTCATATTCTTAAAAAAAAACGAAATTCCAAATATGACTTCAGATTTCTGAAATTTTGAGATGTACCCCTACCACTAGCCACTACAAGAATGAGACAGTATCCGTGAGGTTTTTTTCGCAATACTGTCTGTATACTCGCGGATACTCCTGTCGCTAATAGAAAAAATACATTTCTGTCGATATACCCTCACAGATAGTCACTTTTTACCCTCGCGATACTGTCTCATTCTTTTAATGTAGCATCTGGAAGCGGTAGAAGTTTTTCAAGGAAGCACTTATATATACTTCGAGGTGTGCCCCTACCACTGGCATTTGACCTCTAATCTATAGTTCCCGGATTCAATTTCCATTTGTAGTGCATTTTTAGATCAACTTTTTACTTCTATAAAAACAAGGAAAAAAAATGTCATAACGTTGAATAAAATCCCAGTTCTATTGGGAATATTTCTCATATATATCATATATGAGTAGGAGTTAAAATGCATCATTAGTTTTGTGCTCCAATCATGCTTCACGTCATTTTTTCTAATTTTAAAGTCCAAATAGTCGATTCAAACTGCTCAATATGAACTTCATATTAAAATGTTCTTGGAGACCAAATTTTATATTTTTTGGAACTTTTTTATTATTCTTTTAGGCAGGTACAAAATCATTGTTTTGGATGCATGGACAAAATGTTCCGAAAAAAATAATTTTGTACCTATCTAAAATAATAGTAAAAAAAATTAAACAAATATAAAATCTGGTCTCCAAGAACATTTTAATATGAAGATCTTATTGAGCAGTATGGATCGACTGTTTGGACTTTGAAAATGGAGAAAATAACATGAAGCATGATTGGAGCACAAAATTAATGGTGCATTTTAACCCAACTTATTATATATATAGGAGGGATTCATTTACAACATTTGTAAGTTACAACATATTACAACAATTCAGTTTTGTGATTTTAAAAGTCCAAACAATCGATCTAAACCGTTCAACATGATATCTATATTAAAATGTACTTGAAGATAAAATTTTACATTTTTTTAAATTTTTTTACTATTTATTAAGTATTTTATAAAACAGTTCCTTTTCGGTGGTCCAGAATTTATGTGCATTTAAGCAGCCCATAATTTATTTGTATTTTACAAAAAAAGTATTTATGTGCATTTAAGCAGCCCGTAATTTATTTTGGAGGCCTCAAGCCTGTCGGTGCAGTGGTGCACCATATGCCGTCTTTCTCCTATGCGATTATTGGGTACGAGGCTTTTTTTTTTTTTTTTCAGGATCTCCAGCGTCTCGAAGAGTTGAAGACCTCGAAGTCAGCATTCTTTCCTCCCAATTTTTTAAATTTATAGTATTTAACCAAAAATAAAAATTCAAATGGTCATGTTCGGAACTTCGGATTAAATCTCGGATACTGGCATAAATGCAGTCTGAAAACGCGATTTATTCAGAGCTGAAACACAAGGTGCATGAGAACGCGTCTCACTGTGTTTATATAAAGAGGGTAGATGCAGGAAAACCGACCGTAAACTATTTTACATTATTTTTAATGCACGTCGCCGAAACACTTAATTTTTGATTTTTTTTGGGTCTTCGATCAACAACCGGCGTCCTAACCGGTCTCTGATGCCGGTCGCTGAAGTTCCATTTTGTTGTAGTGGTTTTCGACTAGTGAAATTAGCATTTCACCAAATAAAATGCATACCTAATATAAATCAAATGTGGACATTCCAGCAGGGCAATGAGGGGGTGCGAAGACTTTCCAGTAAGGGGCCGTTACACCTTTAATTTGATCCATCGCATATAATCTCAGCTCTATTCGATCTGTACCCGGCACACGAGGACCTGTTAGGAGGGTGTTGAACCACATAGAAGACGTTGGCATGCCCTGCATAGATACAACTCGGTATATTTTTACTTTTAACTATTAGTTTCTTTTTAAGACTATTACTTTTTTAGAGACTATCAGAGTTATATAATCGTATTTAACTTTATATTTGTACTCAATCTTTTTGTGTTGCATCTGTGATTTATATTCTGGATATAATGAACGGCTCATGCACAACGACAGATAATAGTACGTCATTATTCAGTAAAAAGACAAAAATCAAAGCAAAACGAGTGCTGGAAACAAGTTTCCCTCGGTGGAAAACCCTATCCTAGTCTGAGTTTCTTTTTTTTTTTTATTACTAGTCTGAGTTTCACCGATGGGCAAAAGACAGACTTGGGGTAGTGTTTCTAATAGGTTCTGAGTTTCTTTTTCCATTTTCGTGCTACTTTTAGAATTTTATTTTTTTAAATGCTACAAATATAAAAAGGTCGACAACACTGGTGTTCCAGTTACTGAGCATCAAGAGCCCAGCAGTGACACGTGGAGATGCCCGGCTCCACCAACTGTTAAGTAGTTTACTTATTTAATGTTGCAGGGTTGGAATCAAATGGCTATCATGGTACAGGCTGACACGATACAACAGACCTGGGAAGGTTCTTGGGATGCTACCAAGCAAAGAAGTGGATGCTGCCATGGCGCTGGAGGCGGAAAACTTGGGCCTCGTACATCATGTGTACGATTTGGCACATTTGAAAACACCGCAACAGAGTAATTTTTGGAGAACGGATGACAAGACCAAGTGTGGTTGCTACTAAGAGTTTGTAAACTGTGGTTAAATCAATGCGACTAGATCAAAAGGGCGAACAGCTGAAGAAAGATGAGATTGCATGGTCACTGTTCGTAGAGAACAGTGCCTGGTGTTTCTTTTTGTTTTCATTATTGTTGTTTTATTGATGCAACAAAACCTTCTTATTAGTGCAATACAACCTTGACAGCAGGGGCGGAGCCACATACAGTGAATGGGGGTCAATTGACCCCCATTCATTTTGAATTTTTTTTTATTTGTACTCTATTTTAATATAGATTAAAGTAAAATATTATGGATAGTGTGAAATTGACCTCCATTCGTAGTAGAAAAATTTTATATGCTTGACCCCCATTCACGTTTGACCCCCATAGTCTGAAAGTCTGGCTCCGCCCCTGCTTGACAGTCTCTGTCAAGTTTCACAAAAAAAAAAAAAAAAGAGCCCAACAGCGAGATGTGTCGTCTTTTTATTCGTAACATTTAACAAAATAATAAATTAAATTGATAGTATTGTTGTCGAAAAAAATTATAAATAGCAAAATCACCATAAATCGTGGTTGCGACCCATGAACCACAAGAAATCACTGTGGTCCATGAAGTGCAGTGACTGATTGCAGCCCACTAGCCACAATGAGTGAGCTTTGAATCATTGCGGTTTAGATTTGCCAACAGTTCATTGATTACTGATTTACTGGTCATGTATCGTAATAGTTCCTTAATAATTGAAAAAATTGGAAAAAGAAAAAGATGATCTTATTATTTTTTTAATGCTATGAGTATTTAAAAAAAATACTATGAATAAAAGAAATCGGGTTGTGGTGCCTCTGCAAGCTTATATGTATGATACTTATATTTTTAATGATGTAGTTTTGGTCATTGGTTCGCTGTTAGATAGTTACACACCGACGTATCATGATAACCCGGAAACTATGCAGGGATCCTCCAATGAAATAAAATATCTTCGCTCCATCTAAAACAGGAGAATATTTGATGTTTTTATATTATTTATGTTAAATTATATTTAAAAAATATAAAATGTTGTTTAATTTTATTGTGGAGATCATGTTGAACGGTTTGGATTGACGATTTGGACTTTAAAAATAAAAAAATGGTTGTTGTAACTCAAATTTGTTGTAACTTGATCCCTCCTCTACACACACACACACACACACACATAGATAGATAGACTATGGTGAGTTGTGAAGTAAAACGTTGTTTTACTTCACGTCACATTTTCATTTTGAAAATTCAAAACAACTGATCCGAACGCTCAACATGTTCTAAATTTTGAAATGTGCTTGGAGACTAAATTTTACATTTTTTGAAATTTTTTTACTATTTATTAATCCACTTTGAAAACCGTTGATCTACTGTAAATAGTAAAAAGCAGTAAAAATTTCTGAACCACCGGATTGTGCATAGTCAAAGCTCGCCAGATTCTGGAACAGAGAATCGAATTCATATCACCTAAAGTAACTAAACTTTTGAGTTTATATCTGGACCAGATCTGTTATGGCTAGTGTTTTAATATTCGGTTCTCATGTGGTATTCGGAGGGCCAACGTATACCGCATATACAGTATGCGGCCGAATATGCGGATTCTTATTCAGATTTATATATGTGGATTTTTTTATTAAATATTAATTCCACAGTACTTAAATACAATAAGGCAGCATGTCGAGAGGTTATAAAAGACTTCTGAGTGGAACGCTTGAAGAGAACACCTACTTGGCAGGTCTGAATGAGTTATGGATCCGGATCTCTTTTAATGAGTTTTGAATGTTTTTTAATTTTTTTAAAGCATGAATTCAATATTCGGTCCGAATAACTAATTTCTATTTGGCCGGACACTGAATAGGAATATACGGCCGTATATTTATCGAATATAACCGAATTTTAAAACACTGATTATGGCAAGCATATTAAAGGAGCCCCATGCATTTCATCCCGGCCTGATTGGCCCAAATTATGATCGAACGGTATGAACCTAAACTCATAATTTGAGTTACTTCAGAGATTGTGACAGCCTAAGCAAGCCGTTTGATCCGCAGACATTCAATAACTTCACCCCCATCGCACCGTCCATCCCTTAGATTATCATTCGTCCTTTTTCCCTTCTTCTCCGTCGCTCTTTCTCTCTCCTCCCCTTCTCTCCCCTCCACAGCCGTCCGATCTACCCCCTTCCCCTCCGAGCCCCTCCAATCGATTGCACCACTTGTCACTCACTCCTTTTACCATCCCTACTCCCCCTTCTTCCACTTCTACTGGCGCAACCTCGCCAGTGACAGACAGAAAGGAGTATGAGTAGCGCGCTGGAGAATGTGGTGGAGGCGGTGCGAGTGCTGAACCACGATACGCTCTCGTGCAACCGCGTGGCAGCGAACCAATGGTTAGTTCAATTCCAGCAATCCCACGCCGCTTGGGAGGTCGCTACCTCGCTTCTCACCACTCCTTCTCTGACTCTCCCTCCCGGTTACAACTTCGAGGCGCATTTCTTCGCTGCTCAGATTCTTCGTCGCAAGGTTTTCTCATCCATCTCTTTTCTATCGACTTCAATGTTAAAACGAAATTCAATTGTAGTTGATTTTTTGACCAATTTTGCTTTTGTTTGTTTTGCAGATCAAAAGTGAAGGATACAACCTAAATCCTAGAGTCAAGACCGACTTGCTCAATGCTCTTCTCCTAGCAGCTCAAAGGTTTAGCACGGGACCGTCTCAGGTGAGGTGCTTGTCTCCTCTTGACATATCATCAAATTAACAATGATAAGTATTAGTAAGGATGTAACTGTAAATTTAACTTCAACAGTTACTGACCCAAATATGCCTGGTATTGTCGGTACTGATACTAAGGATAGAGGATCAAAAGACAACCATTGAACAATTGTTCAGCAGCCTCGAAAAATTACAGGCTCAAAACAATGGCTATATTGCAGTTTTAGAGCTGCTCACTGTCTTGCCAGAAGAGGTAACTGAGGATTTGATTGGAGGCACCAGTGCTGACTCCCAAACCCGAAGCTGCTTCAAAAGAGAGGTTAATTTTAAAAATGGACAAAAAATGCTTAGTTATACCTATATGTCTCTAATTAAAGCATGCATCTAACCTGTTTCAACAATGTAATTTCAGGAAGTAGAGTTAAGTTAGTTGGGGTACCTGAGTGTTTATTTATTTTTCTCAAAGCACCCTTTAAATGAGGTAAAAGAATGCAATATCTTCAGAGATATTGAGGAAACTTATAACAGTACATGACAAAAATAGTATAACATCTTATGTAAACATATTACAACATAACATAATATATTACTGAACAGAACTGCAACAACTGAAAAGTTGAGGTGTTCATGTACAATTGAGCACTGAAAATGCTAAAATACATTTGGTTTGTAGTGTTTTACGTAAAATTTGTAATTGTCTCAATGTAGCTCCTTTCTTATACGCCAACTGTTTTGGGGTTTTTAATTATGCAATCTGAGCGGAGGCTGGATGATGGCCTTCTGTTCCATGAGAGGAACAGAAAAATTGTAAAATGCTTGTTGAGTTGGGTAAGTGCACTCTTTTCTTTTATTCTCTGTATCAACATTTTAACTTCATCTCTTGGGCTTCTTTTAATGTGATTATGTAAATTGCAGGTTCGGGCAGAGTGCTTTTCTGAGATGCAGCCTGCATCCATGGCCCAACATCCCCTTCTGAACTTTGTATTCAACTCTTTACAGGTACCAAATTTAGTTTCTCAATCTTCTTACCTGACTGTAGTAAGAATTATGATAATACCATGTTAATGCAAAAGCTCAAAAGTTGTTTATTTGTGATGAAGATTTCACACTCCTTTGATGTGGCAATAGAGGTCATGACTGAGCTTATCAGCCGGTATGAGGTAATCAATGATATATTCTTCCATATGAATGTTACACTAAATTTTTTTGAATTGAATTATATGCTTGTACTTTGGATAGGGATTGCCAGAGATATTTCTGTGTAGAGTTCAATACATTAAAGAACTGCTGCTGCGTCCTGCTTTGATTAGCAGAGATGAGAAAACAATAATTGGCATCGCTACATTGTTGTCTGAAATTGGTCAGGCTGTAAGTCTTCTACTTGTGGAATTAAATTATTTGTTCATTTATCTTGTTTAATTCCTTCTTAGTTGATCAGTATTTTCTGTCTTCTTGCTTTCTCCAAGGCAGGCCCCTTCATTAATCGCTGAAGGAAGCAATGAAGCACTTCTCCTTGTTGATGCACTTTTGAGGTTCTAATCAAGTCTCTGCACTTGAAATAGATTTAGACCTGACAATTGAATAAAATTAATTGAGACACATTTTGTGAACTTGATAGTTGTGTTGCTTTTCCAAGTGAAGATTGTGAGATTGCAGAATCAACTTTGCCTTTTTGGTATCATCACTATACCTTTGCAATATTTAAAAACATATTTACTCTTTTGTAGACTAATATTTAGTTGTTTTTTCTAATTCCTTTGCAGGTGTAGTTTAGTGCAGTATATTCTAGGAATGGAAATTCAAAATGGCAAAAGAAGGGTGACATTTGAAGTATTTTGCTCTGTATTTTCTGCCTTGTTAGATGCCCTTCTATTGCGGGCCCAGGTTTGAAACTATGATGATCAGTGAATGAATTACTAATATTTGAACTCTCAGCGTTGTTATTTACTGAAAGCCATGTTTTGAAGGTTGATGGTAGTGAGAATGAGAGACTGTACATGCCAGATGGTTTGATCTACTTCAGGCTGAATCTCGAGGAGCTCTTAGTCGATATTTGTCAGCTTATGGGCCCCACATCTTTTGTTACTAAGGTTTTAATTGTGTGCATGTTGCTTTTGACATTGTTCTTTGTTGTGTCCGTGTTCTTAATTGCAAAAAATTATATTAATGTAGCTCATTTCTGGTGGTTGGTCATCTTCAACTCAATCAATCCCATGGAAAGAGGTTGAAGCTAAAATGTTTGCACTATATACGGTGAGCACTTTATTTATTTATTTAAATGTTAGTTGTGGATATCATATCCAAATTTGTGAAATGTTTTTTGTACTTTCAGGTTGCTGAGGCAGTTGTACAAGCAGGACACCCATTTGATGTCTCAGCTATCATGAACTTGGTCACCATTCTCTCTAACACAAAACCTGACGAGCTAAATGGTCTTTTGGCCTTGGTAATAACAACAATTTTCCTTATGCAAGCAACATCGATAAAGATAAATATGGTATGTTATGCATATTTGATTTGATTTGTTGTGGTTTCTTGTAATGAAGGTTTATAAAACTGTTGGCGAAGTGTTGAGCTCTTATTCCAAGTGGTTTCTGTCAATTGCGGGCCCCAACTTAAGGCAATTACTGTAAGAATCTGTTCATGTCTTTTCCTGAAAAGCCATCTCCTTCAACCTATGAAATTCTTTCTAGAAATTTCTCTGATTGCCAGAGGGGTGTGGTCTTATACGTGTGTAGTGTGTTTTGTGCATCAGGGATAGGTCAACTCATATGTTCAAAAGCATGCTCTTTGGCCTTGCGTAAGTTTTGTGAGGAGGCTTCTTCAGTTATCCATGAGCCCCAAAATCTTGAAATCCTTTTCTGGATAATTGAGGTAAAATTGCGGGTATACTCCCTTTTTGGTAGTTTTTTTTTTTTAATTTCATTAATTTGGTCTATCATATAGGATTTGGAGAGAAAAAATATGGCAATTGAAGAAGAAGAGGTGGTAGGTGCGATTACTCTTGCTCTGAGTTGCATCCCCAGCAAGGACCTTAAGGAAACTTCTCTTGCAAGATTGATCTCTTCTAGCTACGCATCGATTCAAAAACTTGTATGTGAACACTTGTATGTTTGATCTTTGATGCATATTGAAGCCTCAATTTCCAATTATTGTTGCCTTAAATTATGCAGATAGATGCAGATATAGATCAATCTTTGAGACAAGACCCTGCTGCTCACACAATTGCCATTAACCTTGCTGTTAGAGGTCTTTCCAGGTTCATTTTTCTTTTTGTTTGCCTTAATATTATTTTTATTACTGTCACTAGACATCTTCATCATCAAGACTTATAAGTAGCGTTTTCATGTGCGCATTTGGAAAACAACAATATATGATGTGCATTTGCAGACGTATGCAGGGTGCAGCCATGTGGGTTGGCAGCGTAGAGCACGTACCCACCCTGGCTCATGAAAAATATTTAATTTCTATGTTTTCTTTATGATATTTTGAAAAAAAAAATGCTAATGCTTGTAATTAAAATAAGTGTAAAATTATGCCCCACCCTAAAAGTCATGACAAGTTTTGCCCCACTTAAAATTTTTCTCTTGGCTCCGCCCCTGGTCGTATGATGTCATTTGTTAGAAGCTTTTTCATGTTATAGTTTTTTAATAGCCTTTTACCATCTGTTTCATCTCAATATCATCAGCATCTTCCTCCAATGAGGATGCTGAAGCTGCTTGCTTCTCCCTCTGTTCGATTAGGACTTCTTACTTATTTGGCTTTCATGTTTTTTTTGTCTGGAAAAATTAAATTATATGGACTATTTGCTATAATATTCGCACGTATGTGCCAAGACCACTGAATATTGGATTAAATTTAGTCCTCAGTTTTTATAGCATTGTAGCCATAATGTCGCTATCTAGAACTATGATAGCATTAAGTCAGATTTATCTCATGCCTGCCAGAAAAATGCTAAACATCAGCTATAGTCCTTCTCTTCTCTTATTTTCATATAAAAAAATACTTAAATTCTTTTTTATCCTCACTTTTATGGGATCAGTGAGGAAGGAGTGGCAGTTCAGGAACATATTGAATGATTGGGAATAGGGGGAGGCTCGATTATAATTATGTGATATTTTGGTCATCATTACCTTTGATTTGGTTTCTAGGCTGGGAGCACTATTTGGAAACCTGACAAACCCCACGTCACAAGACGGTGAGTGCGAAGATGATACAATTGGATCACTTGTTGGTATTTTGTGGCCCCTCTTTGAGAAACTTTTCGCCTCATCTCATATGGAGAATGCTAATTTATCTGCAGCCGCTTGCCGCTCCCTTTCCCTTGCTATTCAGACCTCAGGTACTAATCTCATACTCAATGAGTTTGTATGTGTGTATGCATGTGTGTTTCTTGTCATGTTAAACTTTTTAAATTTTTATGTAGCGCGATACTTCCTGGCATTGCTGCCTCAGATTCTGGACAGCTTATCCACTAACTTCCTCAAGTATCAAAACCATGACTGTTATTTGCGAACAGGCAAGTCATATAAACAGATATTTTTCATGTTTCCCCAAAGTATTCAATTTTAAAGAGGAAAGAAAGATAACAAGTGGAAAACAAAGGATTTGGAAAAGTGAGGCATTTAATTTAGATGAGAAAACCATTTTTGGTCCCTGTAGGAGGTTAAATGGGTTAACATATCAAGGGAAAAGTGGTCAGGTTATCATGTTTTCCTAATACCCACTTGGTGCTCATGTTAGTGATTTTTTTTTTTTTTTTAGCAAATTCCATATGAAAGATGCTTTGCGCCCCCCCCCCCTCGAAAAAAAAAAAATAAAAGAGAGAGAGAGAGAGAGAGAAGGAAAATAGGAAGTTCCTCTGGAAACAGAAGGGTTTTTTTTGTATGAAATGCACCTTTTATTTTTCAAGTTCTCGATTCATGTTATTCTTAGATATTTTTCAGCTGCGGTGGCGGTCAAGGAGTTTGGTCATATTGAAGAGTACAGCTCACTTTGCATGAGCACTTTTGAGAGGTTCAACTCTTCCGCCTCAATATCCGCACTCACCTCTTCCTATATTTGTGATCAAGAACCCGAACTGATTGAAGCTTATACTGGCTTTACTTCTACATTTGTTACATGCTGCCGCAAGGTATGTGTTATCCCAACAACCTGGAGAATAGGCTCCTCTACCCTCTCTTGCCCTCTCTTTCTCTCATATGAAAGAAAACATGCAGTGCATCATAATTACCCAATTTTTCACTTGCTTAAACTACATTATTTCTTCTTAGGAACTTGAGCCCACACTCACCTTAAGACAATTTACCAATTATTTTTTACTAGAATTGTATATAACCTTCAAATTTGTGGGTGAAGATTTTGACGGAGCAGTTTTAATAAAACAGTGCTGCATATGACTTGTGCACTGCATGAATAAAAAACCGCTCTGTCAAAATGTTTACCCAAATTTGTTGTATTTTTCTTATGTTGACTTGGTCAACAAAAACGATCATTACATTACCTTTTCTGGCCTTGTCTTCTGTAATTGGAACATTTTTGGTACATACATTTGTGGCCATTGTCCTTTGAAATTGGAACATTATTGATACACACATGTGGCCATTGTCCTCTGATAGGTATTATGCTTATTTTGTACACTGAGCATGGAATTGAAAACATCTCTTTTGCTTTGCTCGTTAGGAAGTACTTGCTGCATCAGGTCAGCTCCTTGAATTTTCATTCCAAAAGGCAGCTATCAGTTGTACAGCCATGCATACTGGAGCCGCACTTGCAGCCATGTCTTACATGTCCTGTCAGTACTCTCTCTATATCTCTATCTGAAATAATAGTACATTTTTACTTGTAATGTATTTAATTTATACTCTATTTGTGCAGGTTTACTTGATTTGGGGCTCAGTTGCTTGTTAGAGAGTGAAGCAAGCAGGACTGGCCAGGGATCATTAAGCGGGGTAGTGGTGAATCTTGTCTCTCGCTGTGGCGAAAGCCTAATTTCTAATCTACTATATGCTCTCCTAGGTGTTTCAGCTATGCCCAGGGTAAATCCCATATAAACAACCCCCACCGCCCCCCCTCCCCCCCCCCCCCCCAAAAGGAAAGAAAATATAAAGACAAAGGCACATTAAATTTACACTGGTTACCGTCAAGATTTATACTGGGCTATATATGATTAGGCTTGAGGTTTAAAATAATGATGAAGCTATAAATTTAAGTAAATTTTAATTGCATCTAATTTCTAGTAAGATATTTAGAGAAGGCAGATGACATATTATCTTTTTTACCTTGTTTACATTGCTCCTTATCACTTGAAACATACTTCTATTGGTGTTAGGGTGTTCAGTGTAGTAACTCTCTGATTTCTCCAACAATATACAGGGTTTTGACAAGTTATTGACAGAAGTTTTCAAAATCCGTAGTATAGCAGACTTTCTTTTCTGCAAATTTTTAAATATTGTAGGCATATCAATTTTTGTTTCCGCAAGTTTAGTAGTTAACTACTACCAACAATAGATTAAATAAAATTCATTTTTTTTTTCACAATTACACTATTTTTTAGACAATAAAATTAAAACCAGTCGTCAATCACACTCAAAGTTCCAAACTGACCTGATTCCACTAGATACATTCCGGGATGAGTTAGGGGCCCTGATGCCGAACTAATTTGTTAATTTCTCTCGGCTTTGAAATCCAGATTCATCCATGATAAGCTTTTGATTTGTGGTCGCAGGTGCACAAATCAGCAACCATTTTGCAACAGCTGGCAGCATTGTGCAGCATCTGTGAAAGAACCTTATGGAGGCCTCTGCTTTCTTGGGATTGCCTCTCTCTCTGGCTCCACTCCTCGGTAAATCTCAGTCTGTAGCTTTGTGCAACTTTGTTCCACTTTATTTGAGAGTGACACTTGGTCAATTTACCTCTTCAGGTGCAAGCGCTCCCATCAGAATATCTAAAGCCAGGGGAGGCAGAGGCCATCGTACCTTTGTGGCTTGAGGCACTTGCAGCCTTAGATTTTCTGAAGACTGCGGCAACACCTGGGGATAGCTATGTGCACATGAGAGGGAAAGGGGGAAGGACTCTCAAACGAATCATTAGAGATTTTGCGGAATCCCATCGACATACTCCTGCCACCATTCTCAACCCATTTTAGGTATTTTTGTTGAAAATTTGTAAAATAGCCAAGCTTATTCAAGTTATAACTGTAATCCAGGGCGGTTCGAACTGCCAAGCTGTATTTGAATTTTGAAATATCCATCTTTGTTATACTTCTTGGAGCAGGGAAACTGTTGTATTGTCGGGGATGATTCTATTAACGTGTATAGTTGATAATTTCTACTCGTACCTATATACTCCTTTTTGAGTTTTGGGTTTTAGTCCTAGTATGAATGCAGTAATATTTTATTCCAATTTTTGTTCATTGCATCAAAGAATAACATGTATAGTTGCAATATTTGACTTGTTGAATCAAAACGTTTTGATTAAACTATTGCATGGTAGCCTCTAACATTATATATATTTTTGTTTAGCTTTTGCGTGATAATTTCGCTTGTAGAAAGTAGGAAACAAATGGGTTTTACGAATTGTCTCCAATAGGGGTTATGTCTCGGTCTCGGGCATATTTGTACCGTCTATTTGACATTGGATGGTTCAAATTAACTCTGATTGTTCTTTATCTGTATGTTCTGAAAATTTCATTCATATAAAACTAGACTTGATTTTGACCGTTCATCCGAAAGTAACCTAAATCTGCATGATGATCTCCGATCAATTTGGAGAGGAGCCAGGTATACTCAATCTTGCAATAGCACACCAGGGATCAATTTTCAGTTTACTGTGAAGTGCTCATCAAAGAATGTGGTGAGCATAACTTTAAAATCTATCGGATTGACAAATGAGATAAATTCAAATCATTGAAACTGATCTACTTCACGAGTGATGCATATACATGTAAAATTTTAAATTTTTTGAATTCATTTAGTATAAAATCAAGCGATAAAAAATTGATGAAAAATGAATGCATTAAAATGCTGGTAACTTCTTTTGCATGTAAAAAGTCATTTTTTGACTCTTTTGACTTTACACTAAATAAATTCGAAAATTTCAAAATTTTACATGTACACACATCACTTGTAAATTAGCAGTTTCAACGGTTTGGATTCGTTTGAAGTCAATATAATAAATTTTGGAATTATACTTATCAATTCCTTTATGAGCACAACACACCTACGAGTGATGTGTGTACATGTAAAATTTTGAACTTGGGTTCATGTGATTTTTTTTATCGAATAAGAAAATTTTCTTGTTATTCATGTAAAATTTTACATGTACACACATCACTCGTAGATAAATTATGGAATTGTAACTCTTTCAATTTTCTTTTATATACAATGAACTTGGGTTCATGTGATTTTTTTTATCGAAAATAGTCATTTGCCATTCTATTATAATAATTGTAATTTAGTAGCAATTTTTGTATCATTGATGTTGATGCATGCTTAAACCTATTTCTCAAACCTTGAATAACAACGAAAGATTTTAGAAAAGAAACTAAAAAATGGTCGTGTGATCCTATATTCCTTTTTCTGGTACACACTGGTTGAAATGCGTGACTGAGCTAGTACTTGCAATGTATGTATGTTGCTATTTTGATAATTGTGATCAATGATAAAACAATCAATATGACCATATATCACAAAAGAAGTTGTTGCTTCTCAAAAGTCTGTATTAACTAAGAAATTCAAGGACGCAAATTGAAAAACAAATGCTCAGGAATACATGGATACCAAGTTATGGTATCATCATAACAATTGAAATGTCAAAATAAATAAAAAAAATATTAAATTGGGAGGATTACACTGTTATAAAAAAATAAAATAAGAGCAAGCAATTCCTTTTAATTTGTTTGAGCAACCAAAACGATATCATCTGTACCTCATTTTACTAAATCAAATTTGAATTAGTCTGAATCCTTTTCATGTTTTATCTCTTGAGCAAAATTAGAGTGTGATGTGCTCACCACGAGAGTTTGGTGAGCACAATTCCAAAAGTCTATCGGATTGGCCTCAAACGATGAATCCAAACCGTTGAAATCCATCTACTTTATTAGTGATGCATGTACATACAAAATTTTTGAAAGTTTCAAATTAATTTAGTACAAGATCAAGCGGTCGAAAAAATAATGAAAAATGAATACATAAAACAACTTATAGAAGGTTTATTTTTTTGACCGCTTGACTTTGTACTAAATGAATTCGAAACTTCTAATAAATTTCATGTACATGCATCACTCATGAAGTAGATGGATTTCAATAGTTTGAATTTGTTCAAAGTCAATTCGATAGATTTTTGAAGTTGTGTTCCTCAAACTAGCACATCACACCATAGCTTTGCTCTTATCTCTTCTATAGTAGTAGATGAATTACAATTTAATGCAATTGCCAGATGCATCTCACATTTACATGACATTTGAGAAATCAAATTATAGCCTGACAAATTCAATGCAAGTTCTTTGTCAAACGATAAATTTTTTTTTTGAAAAAAAATGAAGGTCAAACTTTCAAATTTCATACTCTTGTTATTACAACAAAGGATTTCTTCCATCCGGATTTTGAACTCATGACTTCTCACATGGAGACCATATGCATTTGCCACTAGACCAAAAGCTAATTCTTTCTGCCAAACGACAAGTCATTGTAGTTTAACTGATTGATAACTGATTGAAATTTTTATTAATAAACAACGGCTGATTACTTGCGTTCTGTTCGCTTATTAACTGATTATATCATTTCTCATTCTTTTATCTACGGTCCAGTTTTAGAAGTCTTAAGGTCTTGAAAATTGAGTCATTTGAACCCCTGTTGCTGCTGCTATCATCGTCGTCGTGGTCGTGATTATGATTTTTAATAATTATCATTGTTTATTATTGATCTTTACTCATAATTAATTAAGGATTAATGTTTGATATTTATTTTGTACAAAATCATTTCTTTTATCTTTACTTCGCAAAAATCATGTACGAATTTATCAATTACTTTAATAAAATATCTTCATCTTACTGGTAAAGAATCGTATATGTTGATGTGATAATTGTAATTTTAATTAAAAATTGTGGAGTAGTTGTTAATGTAGTAATTAGTTAAATTAATAATTTCTCTAAAAATGTCATAATAAACTTTACAAGTACTAAATGTAGAGAACGGAGTAGGTCCGATGCCCATCGGACTTACTTTTAGGTTCAACGAGCATCATGACCGTCCGATCTAATTTAAGATTTGTGCGCACGAAATAGAAACAGATGCGCACAAATTTTAAAGCGTTCTGCACGAATTTTTAAAGCAAATCGACGGTGATTAAATCCGTCGAACCAAAGTAGGTCCGATGCCCATCGGACCTTCTCTGAAGTACTAAATGTAATGTTAAAATTGTAAAAAGTAAATTCAATTTTTAGGATTACAGCAATGTAGAAACGGATTTTTTTTATTTAATAGAAATTACTAGAATCATACCAATCATGCAGTTTCAGCAATTTTTTAGCAAATATGTGGTCCATATGAATTTTAACGACTGAAAAATACTAGAACTGTACCAAAAACCTACACTTGCTAGCATCGAATCATTGGTGCGGTTATATCTATTTTATTTTTTTTAAGAAAAACAATCAATCCTCTTTTTTTTTTAGGTTTGGATTTTTAATTTCTAAAAAAAATAAAAAAATCGCAGATACGTAGATGCTCAAATTTGTAAAATCCAAGTAGTCTCTCCTGTATTCAACCTAATTGCCAAAATAAAAGTAAAACCAAGTGGGTTTTTGGTCAGGTTGGTCTTGGAAGAAAAGGATAAACCTCGACCTTGGCACCTCGTCTCTTGCTACACCTTTCCATCCCAAACAACCCAAAATCAAAATCAAAACATAAAGAAAGAGAGAAGAAGAAAGAAGAAGATGGGAATAGACAGAGTTGGGCAGCAAAGCATGGTCTTGGCTCCCGCGGGTTCGGCGCCAGTGCATCAGAACCCGAACCCGATTGAGCAGATAACGGAGCGTATCCGAGGTGTCGAGACCGGTTTCCGTTCCTGGCTTGCGCGCCAGCCAATCGCCGTCGAGGCAGCCATTACCACCGCAACTGGAGCACTCCAGGGCGCCGCTATTGGAGGCCTCATGGGCACTCTGACCCCACCCGATGCTATTCCCCCGGCGTCCCCTCAGGCCGCTGGGTCCCTCAATCCACAGGCCATGGCTTCCTTGAAACAGGCGCAGGTCCTCTTTCTAATTTTTTTTTCCATTTAATTATCGTATTTGATAGAATATGAACTAGATTTTTGTTGGTTGTGCTGTGTTGTTGCAGGCGTGAGGAATTTTGGGCGTGTTTGCAAAATGTCAGCAGTTGTTTATTAATGAAAATTTGAACGAGTTATTAATCAGTTAAACCACAATGAATTTTTGTTTGGCAGAGGTTTTGCATTGAATTTGTTAGGCCATGATTTGGTTTCTCAAATGCCAGATAAATGAGATGCTTCTGTCATTTGTATTCAATTTTAATTCATTTTAGACCTTTTGCAAATTGTACCCGCTACCTAGCAATTAACACTAAGGAATGCTTCCTTTTCAACATAGACCTTTTCTGAGACATTTTGCAGATGACATCCAACCTTTTAGATTTGTGCTAGAAGGTACAGTTTGTCTAGTTGACAATACTGCTACTTAAGAAGCACCTTTTTGTGCAAATGTAAGTAAACTGAGAATGAAACAAAGAAGATTTATGTTTCATCTTGAAATTTAATGTACTGGTTGGAAGGAGAGTTAGTCATTTGTTAAACTAGAACTTCTGTTTTTATTGTTAATGTGTCAGTGTAATCTGCGAGGATTTAAAAAAATATTATATAGAAATTCTAGAGATGTTGATGTCTTTGAAAGTACAGTTAGAATTAGGTTAAATTTGGAAATAATAAAGCTTGGATTTATTTTTGGCATAGTTTTTGTGAAGGCTTAAGATTTCATAAGATATATCTAACACTTGTTTTTTATTTTATGGGAATAAAGGCATTTGCTGGAGGACCCTTGGTGCAAGCCCGTAATTTTGCAGTGATGACTGGGGTAAATGCAGGTATCTCTTGTGTCATGAAAAGGATTAGAGGTGTCGAGGATGTTCAGACTAGGTAGTCATTTTTATTTTAGTTTTCTAAATCATGTGTAAATCATTTTACTATCTTCTGTGTTTGGGGAACTTACTCATCTAGCAGAGTTACCTAGCTATCTATTTTATTGAGATATAGATATCTGGTACTTATTCCAGATGATATTTGATGGTATTTGCTAATAAGCCAACATTTATGCCAGTCTGCTACTACTCGATAATGTACACCGACATAGGTTAGGCATAACACCCAACTGTTAAGTTGGGTAAATATGGAACTAAATCTCACTTCAATTTTGTATTATTTTTACCAAATTTAAAGTCACTCTTATATACATGTTATTTTTTGACCCACAAACAATGTTCAAGTAAGATTTTCAACTTTTAATGAAGTGCATCTTACTTAACAATAATCCAACATCTGGCTGCAAAAAAAATTGTGTTCTAGTTGAAAATGGCTTAACTATGTAATGATTGCAACTGAAGTAAAATACTGCATTTACTTTGAAAAAGAGAAAAGATTGAACTGTAACAATGCAAAATACTGGTGGCAGCATGGTGGCAGCTTTCGGCTCAGGTGCATTGTTTTCTTTGGTGAGTGGAATGGGCACACCGAATCCTGCAGTCAATGCAGTTACTACTGGTTTATTCTTCTCTCTTTTCCAAGGCGGTATCTTCATGGTATGCTTTTCTATTTGTGACTCTGTTATGTTCGTTTTGAGGGGAGAACTTCAGTAACTCTGCTTATATCACTGTGTATTGCTTTTATGATAAAAACTGTAGGTGGGACAAAAATTCTCTCAGCCTCCAAGTGAAGATGTGTACTACTCGCGTGCTAGAAGCATGCTTCTGAATCTGGGGCTCCAAAAATATGAAAAAAATTTCAAGAAGGGACTTCTCACTGATGTTACATTGCCCCTCCTCAATGACAGGTCTAGAGCACCTTTCCCCACCCCCTTCCCAAACACGAATTCAGATCCAGTGCAATACCGAACCGAGTAGAATGAGATCTGAGTTTTCATTTTCATCTGGCACAAATCTCAAAACGGCCCCCCTATATTCTAAATAGGCACCAATGTGACTTTGGCCCGGCTGGGAGTATTGTGCATGGTCCGGTACAGTAGAGGATATGGATTCCCTAAACCTCCCCCCCCCCACAGCAAACAAAGAAAAGAAAGAAAAAATATTCATCTAAAAAAAACAAAAACAAAAAAGATAGTCCCACACACAGCTAGGTTAGTTTATTTAAATCTGGACTGAGCCTGTCTCTATTAAATTTTTGCTGTTCCATTCATGGACCTGAATGTCTTGGCCCAAATAAGTAGAGCTGCTAACAAAAGCATAAAAAACCTTTGATGTTAATAGCAAGTAAAACAGCTATTATTTGGGTAAAAGAAGGGTATAACAAATTTTTTCGATGAAACATGTAGGCCATATCAAATAAGGTGGATCACAAAAGGTAAGAGTTGTCAAATTAGGTACCTGGGCAGTTTGTTGAATTACCTTTCTGTGGTCATATCATCTTTTAAATAGGCAAATTATATTTCAGAAATAAATAAATTGATAGAATACAATGTGGGTGTTCTCGTAATATATATTCTTTTATTATTGTTTAATTTTTAACTACAGTGCTCTTAGAGATGTGAACATTCCACCTGGGCCAAGACTTCTCATTCTCGATCACATCCAGAGGTTTGTCTCGGCCTTTCTAAGCTAATTTGATTCCATGAAATGTCCATACAAGTTTCTAACAAGTATAAATGTAACTAAGCATTACCCCCCTCCCATGTGCATTATCACATGTTTTGCAAGTTTTTTATACAGATTTTTTTCTTCTGTTTTTTTTGTAGTTTTCTTGTCTTTTGTTCTAAGTATTTCGGATGTATGAGATAGAGACGTCACCAAATTTTTCAAGTGCATATGATGTATATGGCCCTTTATTGAGCATTGGCTTATTGCTTTTTTTTTATATATAATTATTATAATGTGGTTTGCAGGGATCCCGAGTTGTCGAAGGATCGGCGATATTGAGAAGCTTTTTCTTTATCAGCTAGAAGTTGAGTTAAATCAGGTTTTGTTAGAATTTTCAGCCTATGGCATTTAGGGATGCATAAATGGTTATGTTTTAAACCAAGTTTTTATGTTTTGTTTTAATCATGTGGCTTTGAAATTAAATTATTGATTCTGCATTATTTCTATGGAAATATGGAACGGAAGTGCAATTAAGGTATCCATGGGTTGTGTTGCTTTGCCAGTTGATCTCCTCTCTCTTTCTTTTTTCGGAGTATGTATTTGAAAATTATATCTGTGCCTCTACAAAGCTATAGAGTAGCATTTGCAAACCTGCAAGATGAGATATACTTGGATGATTTTTGGTAGCAATATCATATCTCCAACTATCTTCAAAAGAATGTTTACACTATTCATTTTCTCAGAATTTGTCTATAGAGGAACGAGAATGTTTAAACTATTGTTTAGCAGTTTAGATGCATTTCTGGGAGCTTCGGTATCTTCTAAATGCAAGGGGCAAATGATAATTTATTATCATTGTTGTGTATTGTTGCATTTCATATGTTTTAGGAGGGCACGCACGCACGGTATTTTCTCAATTTGCAACAGTGTATCCGATATTCTTTCAGGATTTGCTGAGGAACATGTGGATTATTTTCTTTGATCAGGAGTAAAAATTAATTGCGAGAAATACCATTTTGCTCCGAAATTTTTATTTATACCATAATAAAAAAAAAAATAGATCAAAACACTTCAAAAATGGAAGAATTCGAAAATTACATAGGCTGCCAAATACCCCTGCGGTCTCAAAGATTGGGGTCCGCTAGTTGACCCTGTGGGTCTAGGGTCTCCAAATGGATTAGCGGCCCCATTTTTTTTTTTTACAGATATTTTATTAAAAATGGTATCAGCGGCTGCTCATAACAAAAATCACATTACCCGTGCTAGCGAATTGGTTTCTAGACAATCTCTGTGCCACTTACAAAAAAAAAAATGGGGCCACTAATTCATTTGGAGACTCCTAGACTAGAGACGCAGGGTCAATTGGCGGCCCTCAGTCTTTGGGGCTGCTAAACAGTTTGGTAGCCTAAGTAAATTTCGAATTCTCATCAAATTGGAATGTTTTAGTTTATTCTTTTTTTGTGATTATGGTATAAATAAAAATTTCGGCCATTTTGCTAATATCATTTGATCGAGAATATGCAATGTGATTTGGTTTTATCTGTAAACTGGCCAATTTAATTTTGCAGGAGGCAAGTTCTTGATTACATATGAACCGTTGGAATTTACTCAGACAAGAGATAATAATGTATAATAGTGTGGTCATAGCTATTGCAGCATATGTTAAACAGTTAATGGTTTGGCATCCGTTAGAGTTACGAAGGTAAACAATAATAAGCAACAAAAGATAATAACAAGGCAAGGGGCGGATCTAAAACTATTTAAAGGTAGATAAAGCTACCTCTATGATTTTAAAATTTTAGTTATGTGTACTAAAATTTAATTTAATTTAATTTTTTTAGAACATATTATATAGTCTAATTTCTCTTATAAATATCACATGTCTACTTGCAGTCTAATAGTTAGAGTTTATGTTGTGTTAGTGGAGAACTTGGATTCAATTTCCACCAATCACAATTTATGCATTTTAAGTTGAGTGAGGCTACGGTACTATTGCATAGCACGGTTTGGTCCGTGCTACGGCTCAATATTTGAGTTTTTTAAATTCTAACGGTCGATCCGAACCCTTCAACATGATTATAAAATGAATATGTACTTGCAAACCAAATTTACATTTTTTCAAATTTCTGCACTATTTTTTTAGATAGGTAGGAAATTACTTGATCTGAAAATTCTGGACCATCCAAAAACAGTGATTTTCTACCTATCTAAAAAAATAGTAAAAAAATTCGAAAAAATGTAAAATTTGGTTTGCAAGTACATATTCATTTTATAATCATGTTGAACGGTTTGGATCGACCATTAGAATTTTGCAAACTCAAATATTGAGCCGTAGCACGGACCAATCCGTGCTATGCATAGTACCGTAGCCTCACTTATTTTAAGTTTTTGCCTCTTGTATCAAGACTTTCTAGTTCCGTCCATGACCATAAGGAACTTAAGCGCCACTATATTATACAAATTAATGTGATAACACAACTGTAGGACGAAAGACAAAAATGGAAATGAAATTGGTAAAGTTCCAGATTAGTTGACAAAAGATAAGGCCCAAGAATTTGTTTCTCTAATAACGCCCAAGAGTTAGTTTCTCCTAATAATAACTCCTTTATAGCCTTCTTTGATCCAAGTGATAAAAACGGTGCAAAAATTCACAATCTGTCTGTGCGTTTATAATACATGTTTGTAGAGGGGTGTGTAAAGCAGTTGAACACAGGGGCAGATTCAGAATTTTCGTCAAGAGGGGAGGCAAAAAATTACTAATCAGATTTAAATATCTATTCGAGTTTAAACCCATTAACTAATTGAGTACTCGATAAAAAATAAAACTATAAATTATACTTTTCAATAATTTGACTAATAATTTATGATGCTTTAACTTATAATTCTAATTACCAATTATAATTCAAAAAAATTATTTTAATTTTATTCCTAAATTTAATATGAATTACAAATCAGAAATCCAGAGAGGAAAAAAATATTTTAGAAAAGGCAAAGTTAGTCTGGTCGATAGATCTTTATTAAAACTCAAAATCCAAAGAGAACAACTGCCCCCTCCCCAGTCTCATGTGGGTTCGCCCTTGGTTGAACAGTTACACAGTGCTTCACAACACCTTTGTTAAAGGAAAGGAAGGGAGAGCCTGATTCCACTTGATTGATGTTGGTTACATTTTTCATAATTGAAAATTTTGAGGGGGGAGCGGAAGGAAGCAATGATGAGGTGCAACTTGTATAAACTTAGCGATTTTATTATCTCTCGTATTTCTGCTCTCTCTCTGTTTTTTTTTTAGTCACGCAGCTGTTTGTGAAGCACAATTTTAAAAAAAAATTTGATCTGATGCAAATTAAAATATTTTTTTGTCGTTCTTACTACTTAATTGATTGAAAAACTCGTATGATCATTATCTCTCTTTTTTTTTAGATACAAAATATAAAGGAGTTGAGCAAAACTAGAGTGGGATGTACACCTCCAAAAGGCTATCGGATTGACTTCGAACTACGAATTCAAACCGTTAAAATTCATGTACTTCGTGAGTGATGTATGTACATGCAAAAATTTTAAAGTTTTGAATTCATTTAGTACATGGTCAAAACAATGAACATTTTTTAAGTTATTTTTTAAATTGTTTTATGTATTCATTTTTCATTATTGTTTTGACCGCTTAATCATGTACTAAATGAATTCGAAACTTTAAAATTTTCGCATGTATATGCATCACTCACGAAGTACATGAATTTCAATAGTTTGAATTCGTAGTTCAAAGTTAATCAGATAGCTTTTTAAAGATGTGCTCACCAATCTTTCTTGGTAAGCACATCACACTCTAGTTTTGCTCAAAGGAGTTTTAATTGAAAAACATGGAAAATTTATCCGTTATCAAGAAATTGAATCAAAATCTGATTTGGCCTTAGCAAAGCCGAGTCAATGACATAAAATAAGGAGTATTCATGCGTTGAAAGCAATATGTGACTCATTAGCTAGTTGAAAATTCGTTGTTGGTAACACGTACCTAATTAGCCCAACGGGGAACGCACGTAGCTAGGAGGTGACAACTAAAGAACAAAAGAAAAAAAAAAGGAAAATTAAAAACTAACATGAAAATTGAAAAGAAATGCATCCGACAACGCTACGTGATGCAGTTAACTGTCATATCATGCAACAAAATACATTCATTTTACTAGACTTAGCACCTAGTGGTACCAAAAGAAAGAAAAATCTAATTTTCTCCTAACTTATTTGTGGCATTACTTGCATGATCTTAGTGCTAGTGATTGCATGATCTTAAATTGTGCTTTTGTCTCCATATTGTGGTGGCTTCAGCTTGTGTAGTTTGCATGCGCGCCACATTCTTTGATGTTATGCTGACAATTTCTGATGAGAATTAACATTATCTTTTACCATTAGACTAGCTAAAGATTGATTATTGATGTGTTAGTACTTTATATATTACTTACTTCTCCAAGAACGTTCCTATATAATATCAAGTATTGATAAAATGGCATGTGTAACTAAAAATTGACAGTAACTAAATTATTGTTTTTCAACATAACTCAGTCACAAATGCATAAAAAATCCTATATATTTCAGCAGGTTTGAATTAGTTCTTGTATTTTCAAACTTTTTCTTTCGTTTCTCTTGTTTGCTTCAATTTTAGAGCACACCCAAGTCATTACCAAGTCGGGCAAGTCCCCTTTTTTTTGTCCGTATCGTTAAATATTTTTTTAAATTTTTTATGCAGTACGTGGGTCCAGTGGGATATATTGACAAAGCGAGAAGAAAAATTATTTGACGCGATTAACGAAGCTTGAGGAGACAAAAACAACGGGCTATTTATATCTTGCTGACCGGACAATAGTTACTTTTTCAAAAAGATCCGAAGGTTTGAGGTTCACAAGCATGAAGCATGAGAGAAACAAACGCGTCATCAATTGAATGTGGTGACGGTAGCAACAAGCGCCAAGATGCAATAGGATTGCAATAAGTGTCGAATGAATATATATTTTTAGTAGAATTTTATTAAAATTTTGATTAAATAATTAATTTTTAATATCAAGATTGAGAATATTGTCGTTAGTTTATTTATTATTGCAGATTGAATATCAAGACGAAAGTTCCCTTACGGTTGCCTTTTGGTTAGTGTTCAAATTTCAAACGGTTCAGTTTATTTGGTTTTCAATCGAACAAAAAAATGTAGGTTTAAATGAATCGGTTCGGTTGAATTTTTCAATTATTTTGGTTTAAATGGATCAGTTTGGTTTAGACTTTTCAAAATCAACTAAACCAACCGACCGAATTATAATGACCCAGTATTGTTTATATTTTGTTTGATTCAATCATTGCTTCATTTCTTTCACTTTAGTTGATATTTTAGAACATCTATATTTTGTATGGAATTGATCAACTTGTGTATGAAAATCTATACTTTTCGTTAATAATAATACTAATATGTTTACTTCAGTTTGAACCGAACAAATTGAAATTCAATTTAGTTTAATAGGTTTGATTTAGTTCTTATATTTCAAATGTATAAGAAAATCCTCATGTTTTAGTAGGTTTGATTTAGTTCTTATATTTTCAAACCTTTTCTTTCGTTTATCTTGTTTGCCTCAATTTTGAAGCACACCCAAGCCATAAACAAGTTCTTTTTGTTCGTATCCTAAAATATATATATATATTTTAAATTAATTTTTACGTAGTGGGACATATTAACAAAGAGAGATTTTTTTTTTTTGACATGATTAAAAGCAGCACGTGATATTTTTGATATTTTTCAACGTGTCAGTTTTTTCTTGGAAATTTCATGTATGTCTCTCAAAAGTTTTAATATTACATATTTATTCCTTTAAAATTAGTAATTACTTATTTATTCTTGAAAATTGTGAAAACTCACATATTTATCCAATCTAACTCTATAACATATCACATACCTCCAAATATAGTTAAATAATATTTTTTTTAACTTTAAAATTAAATTATAATATTAATTGATAATATATTGACCATTATGCCCCTTCGTTTCCTTCTTTTTAGTCCGTCTGAGTTCTCATCTCTCTAAGACGTCAAACCTCCCGCCTCTCTCTTCAAACGAAGATGGAAAAATTAAAGCAGCAAGGGGCGACAAAAATTTCTGAGAGGGGAGGCGACGAGAGAAGACGTGGAGAAATATGTGATTTGGCACATTTGGAGAGAGAGGCGGGAGGTTTGGTGCCGTTAAAGAGAAAATAACTCATACAGACTAAAGAGACAAAAACGAAAGGCATAATGGTCAACATATTCTTAATTAATATGTAAAATAATTTTTTAATTTTTAAAAAATATTATTTAATTATTTTTGAAGATAGTTGATATGTTATAGAGTTAGATTGGACAAATATGTGAGTTTGTACAATTTTCAAAGATAAATATGTAATTATTAATTTTAGAGAAATAAATATCTAATATTAAAACTTTTGAGGGATATACATGAAATTCCCCTAAAAGATCTGAAGGTTTATTCGGTTGCTTGGGTATTTTTGGGAAAAGACAGAATATTGGTATTTAATCCCAGATGTGTTTGGCAGCTTGGTATCTTCCCAGTTAAACTCCCAATTCATTCCTATGAGGTTCCCTTTTTCTCTTCCAACAACACTATTCATATAGGAAAAATTAAATTGAGTCAAAGGTCGTTTTATTTTTCCCAATTGGCGCATCTAAAGTGAAAATCAATAAATTTAGTTGCTTCTTGACATAATTAAGCTATTTTATCATAATTAATAATATTAAACTGGTTTTAGCTAATTTTTTTATTTTTTATAAATATTTTCTTAATTTATTTGTATCTATTTTCATATTTTATTTAATTATCAAAATATTCATATTTTATAAAATAATAATTAATAAGTAACGTTATGTTATTTTTTAATTATTTTATTTAATTACATTATTAATAATTTTATTTATATAAATAATTGTATAATATGATTCATTTTAGAAAGAAAAATAGAATTTCCCACAACTAATTCCACCGTACAACCGAGTACCCATTTCAACTTTCCTATAATTAATTCTGTTTGAACCCGTACCTATGGGTTCCCGCTTTTTCAAAAGTGAATTCTCATCCTCATCAAATCCCATCCCGTGTAATCCCGCGACAAACGAACAGACCCTTAAGGTTCTGAAGCATTAGAGACAAGCAAACGGGTTATCAATTGAATGTGGTGACGGTACCAACAAGCGCTGGGACGTGCTCCGATAGGATTGTCAAAGACTGTTTTATATTCTTGAAAAAATATCGGCGAACTGACACCTATCATTTCAGCCTCAAATGCTTTTTGGTACGGAAAATAAAATGTACAACAGGAGACAACTAGCTGTCTAGCTGCAAGGCGATAATTAATTTTTTGAGAGACAACCAGCTGCAAGACGATATTTTATTTTTGAGAGAATGGTCGGTATACCTATTAAAATATTTTTTATATATTTTCTATCGAAATATTTAGTTATTATTTTTTCATTATAAACTAGAAGAAATATATCATGCTTAATCGGTTAATTTCTTTACCACATGCAACATGTAGAGCATTTTCATCTCTCGTATTATTAGAGTTTCTAATATGATGTGATAGTTTTTATTTTGATTTTCAGGATGTGAAAGAGTTTCTTATTTAGAAACTATGCAGAAAAATTTCTTATTAACAAAACTGTTTATAAACTCCACGCTGACCAAATAATTGACTCAAATTATTTTTTCTTTTTAATTTATTGCTGACGAGGTTTAATAGAAACTCTAAAATTAATTTCAGGTATGTGAAAGTTTAAAAAAATTAGTACTAAAATGTGGTTAACAGTTATTTAGAAACTCATTTAAGTTGTTGGGATTAATATGCTTAATCGGTAAAAATATCATTCAGTCATTCTATCTTTTAGTAAAAAAATTCAAATTCAAATCACTCACTATTTAATATCCAAAAAAAAAATCTCATTGCTGACTTTCCAAAAAAGAAAGAATCATTCAATCATTTTATATAAATCTTAATATTTTATAAGAATATAACTATTTAAACAATCAGCAGTTTATTGGTCGGCACTAATCTAATGAAGAATCGTTTTTTTAAGCATGAGATAAGAAATTTTGAGCTTGCGAAGTTAGACTTGAAACATGATTGGATGTGGTACATGATGGTGCAGTCCGATTAGCTTCTTTAACTGACACGACAATTAGTTCAGGAATTCAGATGCACTCAGGTACCTGACCTGATATAATAAAATCTGGGATCCGACTAATTGTATCTAAAGAGTTGTATCTAGTTTTTACTCAAATCAATTATCATTTAACTTGTGCAAATACTGTAAAATTCTATACTCAATATTGTATTTTCAATGACAAATCATATATAACACGTAATTCAAACTTCAAAATCATATCTTCAATGACAAACAATTTACAACTTCCACAACTGCCAAACTACCTGTACTTCTTGTACTATACCTATACTTCCTACACTTTAACTGGTTGTAATTTCAGAGTAACAGCTTCTAAAAGATTTCAAAACCAAACCACTTCTCAAACTTGCAGCTTTTTTCCAAATAACACCTAAAATTATGCAAAATTAATTTTTTTGCATCAAAATTATTTTTTTTCTAAATTAAAATTTTTAATTTTTTTTTCAACATTTTTTCTTCTTCAATTAATATTTATATATGCATCTATATCATGTAAAATAAGACTTCAATACTGTAAAACTTGCAAATGTAAACTATAAAACTAACAGCAAAATATAAGACTTTAATACTGTAAAATTGATACCTGAAACTGTAAAACTAACATATACAAACTATAAAACTTTAATACTCTAAAATTCGCAACCTAATACATATGTTCCACAACCAAATACATTTGTTCCACACAAACATACAACAATGTAATTACTTCATAACTCTCTGGTGAACGTTATTGGGATGAGTGAGAAGCTTCATCGCTAAAACCACACGTTCTTTCGAAATATCATCCTGCAAAAAAACAAAATAAACAAGGTTATAATTTGGAGTTACATTGCTGAGAGAATAATATTACAAATCGGAATTACATCATAAACTTCAATGTTGTAAAACTAATATGCAAACTATAAGACTTCAATGCTGTAAAATTAACACCTGAAACTATAAAACTTCAATACTTCATTAAATAAATACTGTCAGAGTTTCAGGTGTGGGTAAAATAAAACAGAATTTTGACAAGGTGTTAATACTTTAGCTTTTTAATTTTTTATTATATAGACATGCAATACTGTAAAACTAACATGCAAACTATAAGACTTTAATACTGTAAAATTAACACCTGAAACTATAAAACTAACATATACAAACTATAAAACTTTAATACTGTAAAACTCGCAGATGTAAACTGTAAAACTAAAAAATGCAAACTATAAAAATTACATGCGTGAAAGTTAGAGGTATCTCGGTGATCAGATTATGGACAAAGCACAAAATAAAAATTGCACAATCCATTGACCCTTCTCTCTGCTTTGGACACACATCTTCAATAATACCAACATCTTTCCAAGTTGGTTTAGCTGAAAGAAAAAAATGATATCAACAAATTAATAAAAACTTCAAATTCTAATCCTGTAAATCATTGGGAGAATCCTGAAAAACTAGTTGAACAATTCTGTAAAAGGTTGCATAGAAATTTTTTAAAACAAACACTCACAAGTCCTTCAGGAAAGAAATTCTCTAAGCCATCTCATGGTGTGCCAGTGGAAGAATCATGTAAAACAATTGCAATAATCTTGTAAAACTAGTTCAAGAATCATGTAAAACAATTGCAATAATTTTGTAAAACTAGTTCAAATCATGTAAAACAATTGGAAGAATTCTGTAAAACTAGTTCAAGAATCATGTAAAACTATTTCAAGTATCATGTAAAACTAGTTCAAGAATTTTGTAAAATAATTGCAAGAATCATGAAAATTTAGTTCAAGAATTCTGTAAAACTAGTGCAAGAATCATGTATAACAATTACAAAAATTCTGTAAAACAATCGCATCAGCTGGAATATTAACTCAACGACCTGCATAACTCAATCCATATATGTAAAAGAACTAAAAATATTGCAAAGATCATGTAAACTATTGTCTTTATCATGTAAACCTATTAGATAGATCTTATAAAATATTGTATATATCATGTAAACCTATTAGACAGATCACATAAACCTATTAGATAAATCCTGTAAATCCATTGAAAGTACTGGTAAAGCAATTGCACAACTGTACACAACACTACAACATTTTATACATACACCTTAGTTGAGATATTTCTTGAAATTGAACAAATAGAACTGAAATGCAAAAGTCAGAGAGAGAATTAAGCAGATATATACCTAGAGATTTAAATATCTTGTAAGTGAATTTTTTTTTGGAAAGAACTTGAACATCTCCATGTATTGGCCAATACATGAACTTCCACCTCCGATTAGCACTCAATGGCTTAAGCACAAGCTTCGCCTCGTAATAGTTTACTTCATAATTAAAGAACTGTAAAAGGGGTAGTAACAAAAGAGCATCAGATAAGCTTCTCTATTGGAGCGATTTCATCACAAATCAAAGAGCACACAAATTCAAATCCTCTTCATGAAAAAATCGAATCAATGAAAACTAAATCTGAGAAAATCAATCAATCATAACTGGACCAAAGTTTGAGATGTAATATCGCGATTGTATGATTTTGAGGGCTGAATCGAAGGAAAATTGAGGTCGTGGTCTGCAATCAAAACCAATTCGATATTCAAGGAAATTGAGGTCTGAAATCAAAATTAATCTGCTCCGAGAGGGACGAAGCTTTAACATGACACCGCCACTGTCTTCTTCGTCGTCTAAGTGGTCCAGTACTTCGTCGCCGTCGCTGCGTCGCACGTCACTGCTGCCTGTTTGACGCTGTTAGGACCTTGCTTGAACGGGATCGGTGCCATCTGTAGAGAGATAAAGGAGGTAGCGAAATAGAGGCAAAGAGAGCTCCGATCGATGGCAGAGACCGATCTTATTTGCGCCGATGTAGAAGTTGTTGCGAAGACCAAAGAGGAGGTCCGGCACGGCTATGCCGATGCTAGAAGGGTGAGGAGGTTTCGGGGGGACTATGAATTTTGTCGGAGGGGAGGCCGTCGGAGGTCGGGTCGGATCTCAAACTAAGAGATTTGAGAATTTTTTTTGAAGAAGAGATGGATTAATAACGGGGAGAAAGATCGGAAAATTTGAGAAAGAGAGATATCGGAGATTATATAAGACAGTTACGAAACAGTTAAAACACATATGAAGTGAGAACCAAAACAGTGCGGATAAAAAGTGGATACAAAAGATTAGATATACAAACCTTTTCTCTAAAATCTGAACCATTTATTTCAATCTAGCACGAATTTGTAAGACCTCCGTTTCTAATGTAGGTCTGAAATAAAATTGCTTGGTTGGGATTTTTTTAGATACATGTGTTACATCAGCAGTTGATCTTTTGATCAATCAAGGAGAAAATTGTATTAATCGTTTCCCGCGTTAAGACAGCGATTGACCGTGTCCTGATTTTAGGAGAACCAATTTAAAAAATTATAAATGTTCTCAATTTGATAAATTTGATCGCGAGATTCATGATGGCCCTTATTTAATAATCGGAGCTAAATTATATGTGATTGATATTGGGACACAACACACTTGGGGTTATTGGTACCTCATTAAAGAATAATTCTACTTAATGATGACAATAATCGAGCCGATATTCGGATGTTGTTGCAACTTGCAAGAATCAGATCTGGAATCATTGATTATGTTGGTACGGAGTGTGCCATCAACATTTGTAACCATGTATGTAACGATCAGCTGCCCTGTTATTGGTTAATAATCATATTTGTATTCAATCTTCCCAAGACTTTTTATTGTCATTGACTCGCCACAGTATGTTTGGATCCATATATGCCACAGAGAATCGAATTGTGGTATAAGTTAAAAAGTTGCGAACCGGCTAATACACTTGAGCTGTGGTTCAGTTGAAAGGCGCAACCCACCAACCGCACCAGTCTCTAATCCTTTGAACTTAATGCATTTCAAATTATCATTAATTTAAAAAATGGGATTTCTATGATCACCCATATGAATTCCGGCTGTGTAACGGGTCAATGACACCAGCACCATGGTATACACACATTTTAGAAGCCATATACCAGCTATTTACATAATATGGAAATAAATATAGGTACGAATGTGAAGACCCACACCACTATACGCTTGGTACTAGGAACAGGGGCCGGTATTATGACTTGGGAGTTGATAAGGAGCGCGTATCGTCTGAGATATCTCATATTTTGCGTGACCGACGTGTCCGGTGCTTATTCGGGGATAGCGCAGTGGGCCAGTATTATTTGAACTTTGATTCGTGCAGAACGTATTTGAACAGTTGAGATTTCTCAAAAAGTCGCCCAAAACATGGAATATCTCAGAGGATGCGAATTCATTGATAAGATGGGAGCTAGTTCTTAATTGACCTGATCCAATAGCTCCCCTTAATTAGCTGTCTCTGTAAAGAATCATTATCAGCTGGAGACGTTTATATTTGACTTCTTCTCGCCTACTTTCTTATTTCTTAATTGTGGAAATCGAAAGAGAAAGGAAAATGTTATTTAGCTATCGCATAGCGAAAAAATGGACATGTTTGACGCGTTAAAACAAATTGGTTGTTGGTTTTCCGTATAATTATGTTCTAAGTTAAAATCAAAACAGTATTGTTGATATCTTTTATCCAATTTAGTGTGTTTGTTATCTGGTTTACGAGCTTTTAAATTTTTTATTTTATAAATTCACCTCTGTGTGTTACTGTATAGGGATGAAAATAGAATTATTTCTATGAAGTTTGTATTACAAGTTTCTAGGTTACGTGTGTAACACAGCATAAATATAACTTAAATCAATGTTTCAGTTTAGAAGTTCATTATAAGTGTATTTACTAATATGTCTTGAACAAAGAAAATAAAATCACTTAATTGCTAATGTCTTCTGAAAAAAAGCAGGAGACAATTTACTTTGTTATCTCTACTTTTATCTGGTTTTGTTTCTGTTCATGATGACAAGTTGGCTAAAAAAATGCCACTAGCAGACTCCATTACCTCTTTTAGTTATTTTAAATTCTCAAATCACATACAAGTACAACGCAACTGCAAAATATTGACGTGATAATCACAATTTTAATTGCAGTGAGATATGGAATAATTATCAATTAAGCAATTTTATTATATTAGTAATATATTTAAAAGTGTTGCGTTGTCTTTCAATTGATAGTTACAAAATGTATTTGAAATTGGTATAACACTAAATTAAAAAACAATATATTAGAATCAATTGCGGAAATGTAGATGATATAAAATTTATTGAGGAATAATTGTTAAAATTGTGGTCGTGTTAAAAAAGAACATCTTTTGTAATTAAAAAAAATGAAGATATTGTTAAGCTTTAAAAAGAACATTTCATTTGTAAATATCTCAAAGGCTGAAATAAATCAACAGTGCATATCAGATGCCAAAGAAGATATGAACTAAACCGCTGAAGGCAGTTTAACTTAGAGAGGGGAGATGATTTTCCACACTTAGTATTTCATTTGACAAAAAAAATTAGCAACGGAGTTGATTTAGATTCATTGTCTTCTTTTAGATATAGAAAATTTATTATAAAATAGTAAACTATTTTTTTATTGAGTGAGGCTATGGTACTATGCATAGCGCATGTTAGTCTGCGCTATGAACTCAAATCTTCAGTTTGAAAGTCTTGACGGTCAATCTGAACTATTTACATGATCTCAATATGAATATGTACTTGTAAACTAAATTTTACATTTTTTAAAATTTGTTTACTATTTAGATGGGTAGAAAATCACTTGATTTGAAAATTCTAGACCATCCAAAAACAGTGGTTTTCTACCCATTTAAAAAAATAGTATTTTTTTAAATGTAAAATTTAGTTTACAAGTACATATTCATATGAAGACTATGTTAAACGGTTCGGTCAATAATTAAGATTTTGAAAACAAAAATAGTATTTTCTACCCATTTAGATGGGTAGAAAATCACTTGATTTGAAAATTCTGGACCGTAAAAAAACAATAGTTTTCTACCCATTTAAAAAAATAGTATTTTTTTTTAAATGTAAAATTTAGTTTTCAGGTATATATTCATATGAATACTATGTTAAACGGTTCGGATCAATAATTAAGATTTTGAAAACAAAAATTCTAATATGTTGTACGGACCAATCCGCGCTATACCCTTACTCTTTTTTATTTGGTGATCTTTTATTTTTGTTCTATTTTCTCTATATATATTAATCAAACCCGTTTTTTCTGTTTTCTACGCTTAAAATTTAAAAAATATTAATAGTAATAATAAAAGAGAAAGGTTCACTTGAAAATGTCCAATTGGGACATGGATAAACTTAAATAAAAAAATTATTTGATTTGGATACTGATAGGTCCATATGCCAATGACCCTTAATAAAGCTTAAACTTGGCCCACAAATAACTTGGGATTCGGACCCTGTTAAGGGCTAGTCCAAAGTAGAATGAAATAAAACCCTTAATATGATCACGACCCAAAAAGGCAATTCAGGACTCGGACCCCCTCGTAGGGCTAGCCCAAAGTCAAGAATAGGCTCGGAACTCGGACCCCTTCAGGGGCCATCCCGAGACCAAGAGCAGTTCAGTACTCAGACCGCCTCGCGGGACCAACCCGAGACCAGACAAAACGAGGCCCACAGACCAGTTGCCTGCCGACTGGCAAGAACTAAGCTGGGCTTCGCTCCATCAATCTGGAACAATCTGGCCCGTGAAGTCAAGTTGGGCCCTCACTCATGAGGCCCAGTCCAACTTCGACTTCACGTCACCGCTAATTATGCGAGCGTCACCGCCAATTATGCGGGCATTACTGCTCCTATGCGACTTCCTAACCGTTTTGACAAGACATCTCAACGGTCTAGGCCCCCCTATTTAAGGCGGGGAATTCCGGATAACAGGGGTCGCGTTTTTCCGTAACACATGGTATTATAGAGGTTAGAGCACAAATACCCTCAAACCTTCCTCATTCTTCTAAATCTCGGTCCGTCAACAAAGGACGGGACGAGCCCATTTCTCATCTCCTTAACTTCATTTCCGTACGGCTTGCTCCCAGAGACAGGATGTATCAGATACATTGATTTGAATTTCGTTAATTTTGATTTTGAGAAAAGTATAGGACTATAAACCACATAAATAAAAAAAAATTGTTCTAAATTCAGAGCTTTCCAAGTTTTAGATGTCTAAACAGAAACTATTGTTACTAAGTTTGTACGCTAAAATAAGTAAAATGTCCAATTGGGACATGGATAAACTTAAATTCAAGTACTAAGATCTGAAAACAAAGTTCTCATGCTAATAACAGAACCAGTCTACCAATTGATTTTCGAGTCCGGATCCCCTAAAGTAACCCAATTTTTGAGTTTAGACGTGTACGGTGCCTATTCGGTGGTAGTGCAGGGGGCCAGTATTATTTGTGGGGTCCAGTCTCTTTAAGATTCGTGTTAGAGCATCTTGGACGGTTTGGATCAAAACTCAAAAATTGGGTTAATGCACTGGATCTGAATTCTTGATTTTCATAGGCCAGATGTGTCAAAGTCTAGCATCATAAATTGATAACTCATGCTAATAACAAAACCAGTCTCCCCAATTGATTTTCATAGTACAAATGTGTCAAAGAGTAGTAGCTAGCATGATCATGGACTCATAATCATACAATTATTTCCTTCAACATAACGCTTTATTATTCCTTTTTATGACAAATACTGACAAGTCGCCCCATGTGGGATGCCATGTACAGATTGACCCCACATATTTATCAACACTAAATCTATACTATCAATCAATGAAAAGAACTCAAAAGTTCAAAAAGTATGAATGGGGGACCTGCCAACAAAGGATCCACACAATGTGGCCATTACATGGAAATTGGAAGGTACATCATGAAGCATGCCACCATTGCACGCAAGAACACACGTGCCACCGCCACATAAATTTTCCCAAATAAATCCGAGACTGAAAACAGACGCAAACCAAAAGCCACACCACCATTTGTTTATAAGGGGGAATCGGTTATATACCCATCAAAATTTTTGAATTTGAATATTTGCTCATATTCTATTCAAATTTGAGGTAAATTTTGAATAGGATATGAGCAAATATTCAAATTCAAAAGTTTTGATGAGTATATAACCGATTATGCTTTGTTTATAATTAGAGAAGATATCGATATATATATATATATATATATATAGAGGCGCCATAACCTACCTCTATCTCTCCATCTCTTCCTCTCCTTTCTGTGGCACTCTGTTTTTTTTATTTTTATTTTTATCTCCCAAGATAAGAATTAAGACGCATCATATAAACCAACGAAATCACATAATTTACAAAGAGACGCTTCATCTCCTTCCAGTTCTTTTCCTTTTCTCGCCAGCTTCTCTACCTCCTCAATTGAGATTTGAAGCGTGGAGATGGGTGAATACAAGCCGATTACAAATGCCGAACCAGTGGATATAGAATCTGGAACCATTAAAAACATTGATGAATCCAAGAAGAGCTCAAGGCCTGCTCAGCACCGCCTTGTATCTCTCGATGTCTTTCGCGGTATCACCGTTGCAGTATGTTCATATCTTCTGTTTCATTTTTCTTTTGTTTGTTATCAATTTCTCAAAATTGGGTTCTTTTAATTTGTTGTGGTTTATGTTTTGCAAATGCCTCTTAGTTTTTCTTTTTAGTTCTTCGAATTTGGGATTTATGATTAATTAGGTAGAGGATTTAAACTCCAACTATATTAATTATTTCGTTCTTTGAAATCATGAAGGGTCATTTTTTAGGCACATGATGATATACTCTCTGCATTTTTTTTTAATATGATCCGGTTCTGCACCACAAAATTTTTATAAGAATATTACTTTGATATTTTGGAATTATGCTGCCAAAAAAGGTGACATAGACATACATATTTGCATAAAATGCCTCTTTCCCTAGCTGTATACTAAAATAACAAAGTGGGTTCATAATCACAGTCCATAGAGATAACCAAACTAAAGGCACCTTTAAAATTATCTACACATTGTTGGTCTAAAAATTAACAATTAATGAAATGTTTATATGACTAAACTAATTAAAAAAACATTATATTTGTAGAAAAAAATGCATTGTCGGCAGTTTCACAAAAAAAAATCGACGGTCAAAAACATTAGAATTCCTGATCGTTCAATTGGTAGATTCCATACCATATAGGGGCAGCCGGAACTCGTATCCTCTCAGGTCACCTGACTCAATAGAATTGAATCGGACGGTCTAAAATTGTGTTGAGTCATTTAGCACGAATCTCAAAGCATAAATATTACTAACCCCCTATGTCATCCCGAGTAGGCACCGGCTGAGAGTAAATCTGGGCCATCCGTGTCAATTCTCTTGAGTCAGGTACCTGGGAGGATACGGGTCCGGGGCAGCCGGGCAGGTCAGAGCTAGTTTTAGGCTCCTCTTTTCTCTATTCTTTTTATTTTTTTGTGAAGATTAATTTAATCAGAAGGTGGAGCCTTCAACTTAGCATGAGTTGAATTTTGCATGGACTAAGACTTCTAAAAGACAGGTGTCGTTCAAATCAGAAAAAAATTTCTTTCATTTTTCCTGGTAGTGTTAAATTGCTAAACTACCTTCTATATATTAACTATAAGTAATAATCTGCTAGAATTATGACCTGGCATGTGATCTGTGGCTAATCAATCATTAAACGGCTCATAAGCTAACATGTGGGGAATTGGGGGGGTCCAGTTCTTTGAAATGGTTAGACGGTTCCAATCCAACACATTGCCTTACCCTACCGATCTAATATGGATCTCTGTAGCCAGTGAAATACTGTACATGGTGGTGAATTATAGTTTGTAGGTCCCACGATTCAGTTATAGTGGTTTAAATACGTATGGGTTCTATCTGTCATATAATGTCTGTATCCGACCAAATAAATCTGGATTCGTTCCCAACTCTGATATTTAGTTTTTTCTTTTGTTTTTATTTTGGAGAAATTCTATTTTAATTTTAAGAATTTTTGGGGAACCTCTCTTCCACCAATAAAAGATGTTACCGTGGTATATCACACCACGTGGCGAACGGTGCATGTGCAACAAAACGTGTGGGATCCAAATTGAGGTCTCAATCTCTAGTAAAATAGATTATTAGTTTATTACTATTGTTGGTAATCTATATAGTACCCTTTGAATTATAATTATATCATTCTCTCTGACACGGAAAATCAAATAAAATCATATCGTCAGCTAGTTGACCTTACTTGGACCTCTTATATTGTCAACGTGGCTTTGCTTTTTGTATACATTGAAATTGGGAAAAGTAAGGAGTTCATTTTTATATACGGATCCGTCACTTAATGGCGTTCCTTTTTCGTAGTGAAGCGGTTGCTTCAAACTTCAAAGTAATAATTGTCTTCGTAATTTCAGTACAATTGAGTAAAATTAATGTTTTTAAGTTCATCGTATATTTATATATTTTATAAGTTTAATTTTAAAATTTATCAAACTAATTTTTCGTAATTTCAGTACAATTGAGTAAAATTAATGTTTTTAAGTTCATCGTATATTTATATATTTTATAAGTTTAATTTTAAAATTTATCAAACTAATTTTAAATAATGAATTCAAATTATAGAAATCAATCTACTTCATGAGCGATAAGTTTACATGTGATAGTTAAAATTTTTGAAATAATTTAGTATAAAATCAATTGGTAAACAAAAAAAAAGTTTATAAGTTTTTAGTACATTTAAATTTCATCATTTTTTACCGATTTACTTTATACTAAATTAATTCATAAGTTTGTCATGTAAACGCATTACTAATGAATCAAATCTAATAGATATTTAGAGTTAAGTTCACTAGAAATTTGATTAGCTTAAAAACACACTAGTTCTACTTAATATTATAAAAAAATTGAGTAATTATTTTGCATCCTAATTGAGTTAGATTCTTTTGTACCTACCTTGGCAGCTTCTGCCAAGATATCAAAAAAAAAGATTCTTTTGTACCTGTGAATACTTATGCGTGATCTCAAGCTCAAAGCTAGTTTGAAAAATATTAGTTCAACGACATAAAAAAAATCAAATATTTATCATTTTTTTTGTATTTCCGCTATATCTTTTTATTATAACTCCTGAAGATAATATAATCTTTTAAATAAATAACACTTGACATAATTTGTACATATTAGTGCACTACAATATATATCATTTATCAGCAGGGCACAAAACTAGAAAATTTAGATTGAAAAGCTGACACATAAAATACAATGTATGACAGTTAGAACTTAAACTCAGATTTCTACAACCACAAAATAAAATACAAATTTGAACAATGTAAAATTGCATAGGAAAAGTTCTATTAAATTTTAATATATATAATTAAAATATTAATCATGAAATGACTAACTTTCTGGCTTGCTTGTGCATTCGCCCTGCTTACCGGACGGTGGTAAAATAATTTTCTTCAAAAGATAACAGGGGAGTCAAACAAAGGAAATTGGGAATAACCTTTTTCAGGAAGTGAGAAGAGAATAAAGTAATCCTTTCATAAAATAAGAATAGAACTTGCAAAAGCAGGCGTTATACATGCAATCCTGAGTCATTTTCCATGCCATGTCGTCATCCCCTTCTTTTGTTGTTTCAATTTCCCCCTTGATTTTTTTTTTCTTTTTCCTTTACCCATCCATGAAAAAGGGAAAAACACAAAGGAAAGAAAATCCAAGTCACTTTCAACCTTTATTTTCCTCTTATTTTCATGGTGCATGGATAAATTCTTTTTTTTCTACCAAACTATAAGTCTATAACTAGACTAAAAAAAAACAAAATGAAATACAGAGATCGCAGAAAAATAATTTCCATGTAAAATATTTGCTTTTTGTGTTATAGAAAATCCGATATGAAGTACACTTGGAATTTTTTTCTTTTCTTTTACTCACAAATCAATGTCGATACTGAATATAAATGCTCCTTAATTTGAACTGCTTTGCTTATTTAATCAGTTACATTTTATTTTAGTTATTCATCTTTGATCATTTTTTTTTAAAACAAATGTGAATTATAATATTTTGGCTATTCACAATTTCTACAGCTAATGATACTTGTGGATGATGCCGGTGCATTTATTCCTGCAATTAATCACTCACCATGGGACGGTGCAACCCTGGCCGACTTCGTAATGCCTTTTTTTCTTTTCATTGTTGGTGTAGCCCTTGCTCTGGCATATAAGGTACTACTGTCTATATTGTTCTTTTTTTCTAACTTTAGAATATAATTCCACCAAATGCACTGAACATATTTGTCTGAGGATTAAAAATCATTTATAAATTGTTTCCAGAGGGTATCAGATAAGTCTGATGCAAGTAAAAAAGCGGTGCTTCGGGCACTGAAACTGTTTGCTTTGGGTCTCTTTCTCCAAGGTACAGAACCTTATTTCAAAGTTAGTAATACTCAAATTTAATTTTCAAAAAAGTTTGTATGTTGTTTCGTTTGCAATAATCAACTCTTCAATGAAATCTTGCATTTCTGTGATACAGGAGGTTATTTCCATGGTGTACGTAGCCTTAACTTTGGAGTCGACCTTGCGACAATCCGAGTCATGGGTGTGTTGCAGGTGTGTTCCTTGTTTGACATTCATCATGTCAATCTAATTTATATTTAACTAAATTTTAAATTTACTTAATACGTGTTCATTATATTTTAGAATGTTTGTTCATAATTTTTTGGGAAAACAGAGGATAGCGATTGCTTATTTATCGGTGGCGATTTGTGAAATCTGGCTCAGGAATGACGGAGAAGGTCCCTCAGTCGATTCCGGATGTGGTCTGTTAAAGAAATATCGCTACCAATTGTAAGCAAAACAAACTTCTTGCTCTATTCTTTCCTAAATTTCAACTTTTTTTTGAATGATAGATTCTCATTCTCATTATTAGTACTTGACATTTGTAAACAATTTCAGGTTGGTTGGCTTCATTCTTACAATTGCTTACACGATATCGTTGTATGGGCTTCGTGTATCTGATTGGGAGTATGCCATACAGGATGGAACATCAACACCGCAGTACTTTTTAGTATGTGTGCCAATTGTTAATTATCTATGATATTGAAAAAATAATCATTTTTATTCCCTGTGATTGAGCTATTATAACTTATACTATTTGTTGTATTTCTTACTCCAGGTGAAATGCGGTGTCAGGGGAAACACAGAACCAGGATGCAATGCTGTTGCCATGATAGACCGTAAAATCCTAGGGTTGCAACATGTGTACCGGAAACCTGTTTATATGCGAACAGAGGTTTGTGGATTTTTATAAAAATGTTCGTCATCCCATTTTTTTTTCTGGTCATTGTGTTGATGTAATTATTTTTGTATATATCATGATAAATTCAAGTTATTTTTTCAATCTAGCAATGCAGCACGAGATCACCGCAGAACGGGCCCCTTCCACTGGATGCTCCATCATGGTGTCAAGCACCTTTTGATCCTGAGGGCCTACTTAGGTACAAATAATTAATCCTAGTAATCATATGGGCAATTCATAATTAATTGATTGGTGTGTCATAACTTATCTTTACTTACAAGACCATTTCCTGTAATTACAGTTCTGTGATGGCTATAGTTACCTGTTTGATTGGGCTTCAATTTGGACATATAATAGTTTATTTTAAGGTACTTTTCTCAAGCAACTTTCAATCAGTGTACATTGCGTACAAGCTTACTAACCTAAATTATTGGATTGATGCAGGATCATAGGAGTAGAATAATGCTATGGTTGATTCCCTCCTGCTGCCTTTTAGCTTCAGCTTTCTGCCTCGATTTCTTCGGTATGAAGTTGCTTGTTGCATTTGTCACTTAATATGGAATAGATAATAATATATGTACATTATTGTCAGCATTCGATCACATATGTATCATGATTGTAACAGATACCAAACTTTCAATCAAACAGGGATACAGATGAATAAACCCTTGTACACATTAAGCTACACTTGTGTGACTGCTGGTGCGGCCGGGATTCTTTTTGCTGGGATTTATGTGCTGGTACGAATTGATGTTCAATAACATTTCCCAGACCATATAGACTTATTATTTCTTATAGTATCTTTTATATTGAGATTTGAGTGAATTATTTTGTTGTTGTTGTAGGTTGATGTGTATGGATTAAGAAGACCAACAATGGCATTTGAGTGGATGGGCAAGCATGCATTGATGATTTATATCTTCATTGGATGCAATATATTGCCTATTCTCATCCAGGGCATCTACTGGAAAAAACCCCAAAATAACCTAGTAAGTTATTTATTCAACTTAAACTACTCTATTTGTGTCCGAAATTAATTTAATGAGTGCTCATGTTACTAAATTTATTCTTAACTTTGGCAGTTAAAATTGATTGGAATTTAGCTGACACATGATGAACTTGGATTTATAGCAAGCTAGTGAAGAGGTAGTTTATAGCATAGGCATTTTAGAGGGGTGCAGCGCTAGCTATATCATGTGAAAGTGATGGGCAATAATTTTCTTGTAAAGATGGCTTTTATTCATGTTGCCATCTCATTTTATTATCATAGTACAAGAGAATTGATTAGGTGAAAGCGCTGGTTTGAGCCTTGACTTTTTGTATAGATAGGGAAATATCGTATTTTGAATTTTCATAGATAGAGGATAATATATACAAGTTTCCTTGTTGTATATAGCATATTCCCTTTAAAGAGGAATCAACAGAATAGAATAACAAATAACTGTGCTAAAATAAGCCACCAACATATTAATGACCCCTAAAAATATTTCACCAAACAAAAGCCTAAAACAGAGCTGGTCTTAGCTTGTGATCTTGCTGGGCCGGGTAAGGATGGCAAAAACCCAACACATTTTTATCCTTTTTAAACGAATTAAGATTACGTAAGGTAACTGATCAACGGTACTGCAGGGAATACATACTCTTTCTTAACACGATGCCCGCACATACAAATTTTTTTTTTTTTTTGAAAATCTTCGCAGAAACTTTGAAGTCGTAGGGGAATCGAACTCTCGATCTTTGAGTAACTAATAGTCGCAAAATTTTTTTTCTAGCCAACTGTACTACCTCACCTTCCTCAACAAACTTCTTCATTTCTTCTTTATTTCCCTTTTAATTTAGTTTTAGAAAAACAGATTTATTACCACAAGCATATCAATATTTCTGTGTGAAATGTTGCAGTTTGAAAACGATTTTTTTAGAAATTTAATGTTGTTAAGCATGTCCTTGCTTTATCTAAAAAAATTATCACCTCTTGAAAATTATTCTAATAACTTGCAATTTGAGTTACTAGGTTGAATTTAATTACCGTATTACATGTGTATAAATTATTTTTTAATTGTATGATTTTCTGTAGCCAGAAATATTTTTCAAAGAATAAAAATCTGAATTTTCACGAGCTTTAAAACCATGAATGCTGCCAAGACCGAAATTTTTATTAATACCCTCTAAAAAAATAGCAAATCTACTTTTTTTTTTTAAATTACCTAACCACCCCACGTTGGGGCTGTTTGATGTTTTTTTTTTTTTTTACCGATGTTTACCAAACCGCTCACTGTTGGGCAGTTTGTTATAAAATTTTTTTAGAAATGTTTAGTGTGTATAGAATGAATGTTTAGTGTTTAGTGTGTGTGTGTGTGTGTGTGTGTGTGTGTGTATTTTAGCACTTGAGAGTAGGTCCGATGGGCATCGGACCTACTCTGGTTTGATGGGTTTAATCACAGTCGATTTGCTTTAAGATTTGTGTGGAACACTTTGAAATTCGTGCGTGTTTGTTTCAATTTTCGTGTGCACAAATCTTAAATTAGATCGGACGGTCATCATGCTCGTTGAACCTAAAAGTAGGTCCGATGGGCATCGGACCTACTCCGTTCTCATATTTTAGAGATCTTAATATTTTCATCTAATCTGTATATTATATGACACCTATCCTAGATGAGTATATATGATACGTAATCAATTTAAAAAATATAAACAATTGACAAGAACTAAGACGATTATTACAGAAAATGATCGTCTGATTCTTTGCAAGAATCGGAATATTTGATGTTACATCGATCATATTTTGTGATGGTATGTGCGGTACCTGATAGCGGACAATAAACTAAAAGTAACTTTATTAATTGAGTAGCAAGTAGTAGATAATTTTGGGACTCACTCGCTCTAAACATAGCATTAAGCTAAGACTAATAAAACTCAAAAGCTGATCTGCTCTAAGAGTCTAAGGCTTATTTATAATAAAAGGAAAACAAAAACTAGCTGTTACAAAATCGTTCAAAATATGGTGATAAATCAGCAGGATATTCTCTTGCTATGATATTATATGCCTTTTAAGTTGCATTTTCGGCCGTTAATTCCTTGCCAAAATTGCTGCCGTGCACATTTCCATTATCTGTAGAATTTAGTTGCACCAGTGCCCCCACAAAATCCTATCATATTATATTACTTTGAAGAGGCATCTTCATTTACAATCTCACTTTAAAAGGACACATCAAGATATAATAATGGACATATCATTATAGGTCTCATAAATAATGGACACATCAAGATATAATAAGCCGAATATCATGCTGGAGCATTATATATACTTTTTATAAATAGTATGACTACAAAACTACTGTAAATATTAAATAAAATATTAGTACTCAGCTAATTAACAACATCAGAAGAGCACTCACTTGAGATAAGACTATACAATAATGTAAATGTTAGATAAAATATTATCCTACATATAGACAGTTTTCGCAAGAAATTATTTTTCTAAACAACTTTATATCTTTCAAGCCACATATTACAAACAAAAATAGTGAAACAGTGTAGCTACACTAATATAGCCCGAAACATCAAATACCACCTCCCAATGAACAACACACAAAACAAATCCAAAAGAGATATTCAAACAAATTGCTTCACTAGAAATAATCCTAAATCAAATGATACTTCAATTGAAAAATAATTCCCCACAATTTATAATTCAACAACTAACCACTACAACAAACTGCAGTATCAGCGACCGGCATTAGCGACCAGTGCAGTCGCCGGTCGCTGAAAGTGTTTTTCTCCAAAAAAATAAATAAATAAATAAATGATTTTGGCGACGACCCCTTCTGCGACCGGCGCAAACACCTTTCAGCGACCGATTTGGCCCGGTCACAGAAGGGTCTGTTGTGCTGTAGTTAACACATAAACCCAAATTCTGAAAAAGGGAAAATAAAACGGTTAACTTGGATCAATCTAACAAAACTATATATTACCTGAATCCGCGCAATATTCAATTACCACACCTTATTGGATGCAGCAGAGATCTAACAGTGATTATGCAAATACTTAAATAGCTGCCAGACACTAATTGGAGACGTAAAAGTGACAAATGCATATCTAAAGTTGCCAAAAACTAAAGAGAAGAGCCTCAAAACTTGCATTGAAGTTTCCAATTAAGTTTTTTATTTCTATTTTTCGAATATGTAGAATATCAATTTTTATAGCAACATTCATTCTATACACACTAAACATCTCTAAAAAAAATTAAAAAAATCGCCCCAACGTGGGGCGGTTAGGTTATTTTTAAAAGAAATTCAATGCGGAGGGTAAATTTTCTATTTTTTTTTAGGGTATTAATAAAAATTTCGGCTGTCAGGAGAACAAACAAAGCAAAACAACGATAGAATATTTTCTTCATTTTCTTTACATTCAATCAAAATCAACCGGAAACAAACTAAATGAACAATTAAACAACACAGTGACATCAAATCTCTGTCACCCCTTCAAATTAAGTGCAATAACCAAGAAAATAATATAAAATTTATGTGCAATGATGATCAATGAAACGAGCGCATCATCACTGCGGGGATGGAGCAGAAGGAGATGAGTTACCCTCGTAGTATTGAAGCACAGTGTAAACAGTCTGCATGACAGTGATCATGACGAGTAGGAAAATCGCAGCGGCAAGAGAGAGTAAGGCCCAGGGGCTTCTAAAATAGGTGTGGAGCAGGTTCGCCCGCCACATGTTCCATGGCTTCTGACAGTAGACATTCACCATCCTTTGCACCTTGTCGAGGTTGCTTTGCGGCTCCAACACGACATCCTTCGACAGGGTATTAAATAGCTTCACAACCGCCTTGTCGCTCCCCACAGCATTTTGAATTATTCCTATATTTATAGTTAAGTAACCATTGGATTAATTATTTGTCCAGAACCAATTTACATCTGTATTGATTAGAATTCATTATGACGAGCTGCTTGTACCTTTGGTGGTGAGTAGGCTAACGTCTTTTGCAGAGTCGATGATGTTGTCCATGAAAAAGACGTACGACGTGACATCAATGCCGGCCCCAACATGAAGGCGCTCGAAGGCCATGAGATTGAGAAACATGTACTCGGTTAAGTCGTCAACAACGATCACTGGTAGCTTGAGGACGCCGTGCTTGAAATGAATGTCGTGCAGGCTAGTTGTGCGGCTCTGCTTGAAACGGATGCCAGCCTCGTACAACTCCGTGGCTGATCGAATTATCTCGCTCGAGTTTGGATCAGGTTTGTAGTCGGGCAGGGAATCCTGTGGACCTATGAGAAGGGTTTTTCGGTATAGGTCAAGTGGGTGTAGGCTCAGGCCAATAAATGGCCGGGCTATTAAATTTGGAGCAAGAAATTTCAAGACTAGCCTGTTTATGTTCTCGTCAGTCTGCATGGTGAAATAGATAAAAAAAAACTTCTATAGACAATTGAAGATGTATAGTATTAAAACAGTTGCATTTTGTGCCAGCTAATTTTTTTTTTAAACCCTTGGCAGTGGCTGCTAAAGTATGTGCCAGCTAATTTAATTATGCTTAAAATGACATGCATTGCTGAATTTGTTGCACGAGTACCTTTTTAGACATTCCAGCGGTGGCGATTAGTCTTTCAAGCACTAGCAAAGGCAACTGGTTTTCTATCATGAGCATATCCCTTTTAATATACGGCACGGTGTATAGCATCCCATGTGCACTAAATATCGGGTCATTGTGTACATAGTCGTCAGCCGAGCTCCTGTGTCCGGTTGTTTCAAAATGGAAGGAGATGTTAGTTGATTTACACATAACCTCAAGCATGAAGCAACCATCGACTATCATGAGCTGCACGAATCCGTCTCTGTCCTTGATCCACCGTTCATCCAGGTTCTGGTACGACTCCTGCAACTGCACCACTACTTCTTCCACTGCAGCTACAAAGGGTTCCAGCGGCTGCTTGGTACGCTTGAGGAAGTGAAGCAGGGCCCTACAAAAAATAAGTACACAGTATTAGCCGATGATGCTAATCGTATCATGTTTTAATCAGTCTTATATTATAATAAACTATATTATTTGTACCTGTGCTTATGTTCTTCCATGGGCATCAATTGGGGCTCACCATGATGGAACGGGCCGAAGGACACCAGTTGCGGCTTGTACGCCTTACTATTCAGGTCCTTGATGCATGCAGGTACACAGTATATCGAGTTCTTGTTCCATTTCTGGAGCTCCGTTGTCGGGTTTACAATATTGAGACTGTTTCTGACCTCCTTGATCCAACTCTTCTCCCTCGACAAATTTGACATGATTAATAATCAACAAGTTATCAAGCTAGGACGCCTAGCTATCTATATATTAATCATTTAATATTATGTGTGTTTATGTGTATATATAGAAGGCTAACAAAAAGGAGATGTAGCTAGGTCTTGAAGGAATCTAAGCTTGCTTCTGGTCTCCATGAAGGCATGCCATGACTTTACAACCCATGATAGGAAGTAATTCATACAATTCAGAGAATTGAGTGTAAGGTTGGGAAGGCATTGCTTTCTTTTCTTTTGTTCTCTTGTCAAATAAAAAAGTGCTAGGTAAGTTGATACCAAACCTAATTTGGTCAAATCTAGAATAAGTGCCACCACTCTTATACCCATCGTAATGCTTGGATCAATAAAAATTTTAAGGGATTAGGAAACAGTAGGAATTGGTACCAGTTGTTTGGTACCACACGACCACTTGCCTAGTTTGTTATGATTTCAGTACGAATGAAATCGGTGGGGTACTTGTTACAAACAGTGATTGAATTGAGTAAAAAGCTTTATTGATTATTGTTACATAGATACAATCTACAGGTTAGAAACATATATAGTTTTCTATGAGGCCTTAGAGCCGTTACATAAGGGGCTGTTAAATATACCCCATTAGTGCATCTCCCATCATACTCCTACTTTCTTCCAAAAAAAAAGGTGGTTTGCTCGGCTAACATCTAGTCCGGCTCGTTTTGGCACGAGACTCAAACTTTCTTGAACTCGGATCTGCTCGTTGACAGTCCAAATTTGACTAATGAAAAAAGTGACTCATTGGCTCGTTAAAATTAAGCCTAGTGCTTGGCCCCAAACTTGGGCTGCACAGCACAGGTATGTTTCTCCTGATTTCCAATTAGCTGGGCCCAGAGAACATGGATCTGCAAAAGAACTATAATCTGTGTTGGTAGTTGGTACCAGTCGGTACCTATCCACAAACCAAGTCAAGAGATGATCTTGCATTCCGTATCATAGACCGCGGTAAAAATTTAAAATGAAACATAATCTTATATTCGATTATAAACATTCTTTTACATTCTTTTTAAATGAACGGGGTAAGAGTATAATTTTAAGAGTAGAACTAGGTGTTCGTGAGGTTACCAAGCATATTGATGAGCTTAATTCGAAATTTACTGAATTAACTGCAAACCGATCTACTTCACAAGCGATGCGTTTATATTCAAAATTTATAAATTTTCGAATTAATTTAATGTATTTTCAAATTGTAAAAAAAAAGTTCAATTATAAGTTAATTTTAATAAATTTATTTTTCATTAATTTTTTATCACTTAACTTTATGCTAAATTAATTCAAAAATATATAAATTTTGATTGTAAATGACGCATTACTTGTGAAGTAGATCTGTTTCGACAGTTTGGATTCATTGTTTGAAACTAATATGATAGATTTTGAAATTAAACTCATGAAAAACTTAGTGAGTTTAAGAACACTCTAGTTCTACTCTAATTTTAATTTGAGTTAGAAGCAAATGTTTTCCTCTGCCATCACGTAACTCCGCGTGTGAGGTACTGTAGAACAAGTTTAAAGAGAGAGGGGGCAGCAAGTGCAAGACGAAATAGAAGTGGCAGAGGGAGATGGAAATAGCGAAAGGGTATATATTTATGTAGCACAGATATGTATACGGATGTGCAACACGACACTGTACATCACAGTATTTTCCAAAGAGAAATACAAACACAACACAGCTCACAGCTCTGGACACGGCTTCAAGTTTAGTATTTTATCCTCTCGCGTATGATCGGTATCTTTACGGATACTCCTGTCGAAAATAACGATATCTTTGAAAATACAACATCCTCAGCCCTCTCACTGACGACTTGAAACGGGGATGGACGCTTGGAAGAGGGCTCTGAAAGAGCGACTGGAGAGGCGAAAAGTGACCCTTGAAGCTATAGCAGCTACCACGCCGAAGCAGTGCGACAACCAGCCGCGACGCCACGAAGGTCTCTCGTTTGCGGAAGCCCTACTACACAAGACACGTCAGCACATAGAAGGGAGAGGATCGGGCATTCAAAGCTCTGTTGAAGGAGGTATACCTCAGACCGCTGCTGCATTCATGGCTGATTTAACTACTCAGAACCAAGTTGCTCAACACACAACGCCTCAACCACGCAAGGAGTTAATTTCAAAGGAGAAGGAGGACAACCAGAGCCTAGATGGCAGCTGGACTCTAGTAAGTAGAAAGAAAGTGCCTAAAGTCATACAACAACAGACTAAAAAGGTGCACCCAGAGCTTAAGAAACACAAACAAGTATTAATGGCAGAGAATAGATGTTTTAAATGCCTCTCCAAAGGGCACAAGCAGTCAGAGTGCAGGGACATAATAAGATGTCTTAAATGCAAAAAATACGGTCACAGAGCTGGTAGCTGCAAAACAAACACCAACAGAGGGAAACCATATACAAATAGAGCTCCCGTTGTTAACAAAGAGACAGGCAATAATCCTGAAGAACAAAACCAGCAAAATCAAAACAAAGAAAGGCCTCGGCAGAACATGGAATGGGAGACGATGGAACTCTTATCACCGGGCCTGGTCGAAGGGAGGCCGGGTACAATGAGAGTGTACTTGCCACCTCGAGAGCGCAATGCATCCTACGGCGTCTTAGACTACTCGGCCGTTGTCATGGCCGGGCCGCATTGCAATGACCCATATTTGGCACAACGAATCTCCACAGCACTGGCTGGTCATTATGACATGCATCCGAGAGATTTCAGAGTGACAGCCCCAGACAAATCCATTGGCGACTTGCTTGTTGAATTCCCGGATATCGATCTCTGCCGAAGGGCAGTACAAGAGGGTCATTTTATCCTTGCTAACGGCACAGAAGTCCAACTCAAGCAATGGACACCGGCTTTGGGCATGATCTACCATTCAATGACCCATAGAGCTCGGGTCAAACTCTACGATGTACCGATTCACAACCGTAACGAGCGAGAAATAAACCATCTCATTTCTGGGATTGGATATGTAGATGTCATGGCACCGGTTATCACGAACGGCCGCTATGAAGCATTATGGGTTTTAATAGCATGCCACGACCCTAGGAACATCCCGAGTGATCTTCTTATGACCACAGACCCCTATTCCAAATTAATATGGGTAGAACTCGAAGGTTTCATCAATATCGACAATGAGCTCAGGAACCAAATACCACCGAAGCATAACCCGCCGCCACCAGCCCTATGGAGGACAAGAGAAGCAAATGAAGGAAGGAACGACTCAAGGTCAGAATACCGTCGTGAAAGGAACTACCGGAATGAGAGACGGGGTGATTTTCAAAGCAACGGCTCTCGCCGACGTGACAGCTATGGGCAGAATCGGCAGTATGACTTGCAACTGGAGAGCACATTACACCCAAACGGAGAGAACCGAACCGATGTGGCATCCACTCCAGTGCAAATTCAAAATAAAACTGAACTTCTCGTAGCCAACAAAGAAAAGACACTCACAGAGCTACCAAAAGTGGCTAGCAATCAGAATAATTTAGAGGTTTTGGAGGTCACGCCTCTGTGCACAGGGTACAATTTTACAGAGGAGTTTAATGTGAAACTGACGCGCATTAATGGCAACAACACACCTCAAATCTTCAATTTGATTTTTACAGCTAGCGTTCACACCATAGATATTCCTAACTGGGTGCTATTCGGTCAAAAAGAAGAAAGGAATTTTGAACAAATCGGACTCAAGCAATTTGCATCCAGCACAACCATCATGGGCCCAGCAGGCAACGGCCCCATATTGCTAGGTTATAAGGCCCTGGAAAAGCTGGACACGGCTCGAACGGCAGCAATTAAATCAGGATTTCAAACCGGACCTGGGCCCCAAATAGCTGAATCTAGAGAGCCCTTGTTGGATTTCTCTGCAATTTTTTTGAAGCCTTCAAGTGAAATTAGTTGCTCTGACTGGGGAACCTCAGCACTCACGGCCCAAGAACTAGGCTTAGCAAATCCGATTGCAACCATTCTGGAGACTGCCCAAGGAGAAAATGAGAAACATGCCGCCGAAATTAGTGATGTCATTAGCAAAGAAAGACAGGGAGACACAGCGCACAAGCACAACAACGAAATTGATCAAGCAGACCGAACCACCACTAACGGGGCCAGATCGCCGTTGCTTGAGGGCCCGCCACCGGGATTTGAAGACACTCCGCACGGCAACAAACGCCGAAGCAGGCGGATTTTGGAAAAACAAGGACCTTTATACCTCTCGACCATAGACAGGGCACGAGTTGCGCAGGGATATGTTCAGCTGAGTGAGACCCCGATCAAAAAGAGGGAGAAGAAAGCAACAGGCTCAACCAATCTCTCTTACCTAGAGTCATTGGAACCTTTATCGGACATTCAAGCAACTTTGGTGGTTTCCATGGCAGGAGTTACGGTGGACCAGCAGCTTCAGGGGCGCATCAACCAGGCAGTGATACTGCAGGAGCCGCAAACACCTATCCATGCTTAGTTGGGATCTTAACCATCTCTCATCCGAGATAGTTAAAGTAGGTCTCATGTTAAGTTTATTTTCATTTCATTTCTCAGAGGTCGCACCGTATCGGGTTGACCCGAATTGTTTAATTAGGAGGAAGGAGGATGGTTACAGAAAGGTTAGCAGAAGGGAAGGTTTATGCTTTGGGGTTTATGAACCTAGTATCTTGTTTTATTGCTTTATGTTAAGGGAAATAGAAGGAGTTTTAGTTTACCAATGAGTACGAAGATCAAATTCAACTTTATCTCGTGGAATGTAAGAGGACTCAATGAAAGACCAAAAAGATTGGCTATAAGGCAAACAATCCTAAGTGAGAGGCCGCAAATCACATGTCTTCAAGAGACGAAAATGCAACACATAGATGCCACCAAACTCAATCAGACGGTGGGTCGATCTCTAGATGGCCATTTCCAACTACCAGCTCAGGGCACGAGAGGGGGAATTCTGGTAGCATGGGCAACACGACTATTTACACTAATGCAGTCGTAAACAACCAACCACACAGTCACGGTACTCCTCAAGAACAACCTGGACGACTCCCAATTTTATTTTACGGGAGTCTACGGGCCGGCAACGAGGATCGGAAGAGACAACTTTTACAATGAGCTATGACAGACCAAACCCATAGATGGAAAGCCGTGGATAGTGTGTGGGGATTTTAATGTAACAATACAACCAACAGATAGAACTAATAACAGCAACGAGTGGAGACAAACAATGGCATTTGCAAACCTGGTGTCGGAACTAGGACTGTTGAACATGACAATGCATAGTGGCAGGTTCACGTGGTCCAATGAGCGAGACCACCCACACATGGCAAGACTAGATAGATTCCTTATCTCCGCAGAATGGAATCAGTCTTTTCCAAACTCCTCACAGAAGAGACTCCCAAACACATCTTCAGACCACTGTCCGATACAGTACTCGGTCAAAACAAACTTTCGAAAGTCAAGGTTTTTTAGGTTTGAAAACTTCTGGCTGAGATCACAGGAATTCGTAAATATGATTGAACAAAAATGGGCTGACACAGAAACTGCTCAGACGCCGGCACACCTGAATGATAAAATGAAGAGCTTACAGCAGGAAATAAAAGGATGGGCTGCAACCAAAATTGGCAATATTACCAAACAAGTCGCTGTATGCAGAGACTACCTGGGATGGATGGACAAGGTCAAGGAGAGCAGATCAACCACCAACCTCGAAAAACTAGTGACATGCTTGATAAAAAGAAGGTACACTGACCTTTCTATCATGCAGGAAGATATTTGGAAACAGCGTGCAAAGGCAAAATGGGATTTAGACGGAGATAGAGGCACAAAATACTTTCACGCTTATGCATCCAACAGAAAGCGGGCGAATAACATTACGCAAGTGCAACAACATGACCAACTATACTCAGACCACGAAACAAAGGCCAAGGTGTTCTTTGACTTCTATGTGAACCTTATGGGGACAGAACCACAACCAACACCAACGATCGCATGGGCCAACCTCTACTCGGAGCAACTGGATCTGAACCATTTAGTAGCACCAATCTCCCCAATGGAAAGAGCCCGGGCCCGGATGGGTACACGGCTGAATTTTACAAAAAAATTTGTTAAGATGCTTCTCCCGGACTTAACCTCCATTTTTGCGGCAGTCACTGATAGAGGGATACCACTTTCCCCCCTCAACACTTCTTATATAACTTTGATACCAAAGACGGAAGCCCCAAATAGACCAGAAGACTTCAGACCGATCAGTCTGATCCATGGAGTGCCGAAAATTTTCTCCAAAATCCTGGCCAATAGGTTGCAACAAAAGATGCATCAAATCATTGACAGTGCACAGACAGGGTTTTTGAAGAACAGACAAATTAACAGAGAGCTTCATTTATGCTCAGCAGACTCTCAGTAGAGCAAGACAAAGAAAGGTGCCTCTGGCACTTTACAAGGCGGACATAAAAAAGGCTTTTGACACAGTCAGCTGGGATTTCATTATGCAGGTCATGAGAAACAGAGGCTTCCCAGAATCGTGGATAACATGGGTCCAAAGGTCAGTATTGCCAGGAACATCACAAGTCATCGTCAATGACCTACTCGGTAAAAAGATCAACCTAAAAAGAGGAGTTCGACAGGGCGATCCGATATCTCCACTACTCTTCATTATCGCTATGGACTTCCTAGCAAGATACTTCATGAAACTCACGGCTGCAGGGGCTATCAGACTACCGTTTCTGGCCATGAAACCATGTCTTCTCTATGCAGACGACGCACTCTTCTTCATCAAACCGGAGGTGCAGCAGCTCCAGGCCTTGCAAATAGCCCTCACGGTATTCCAAAAAATTTCAGGCTTGAGACGAACCCACAAAAATCAGAATTATTGATATTTGACCCCCAACCGCAAGACATAGCCCCCCTTTTGGCGGTCCTCGGCTGCAGACAAGGCTCTTTCCCTTTCACATACCTTGGATTGCCCCTATCTAACAAGGCGCTTCCAAAAACAGCTTTCTTACCATTGATACATAGATTGAACCATAGATTGTCAGGATGGGCTGCCAAACACTTATCTATCGCAGGTAATTGGTCTTGCTGAATGCGGTTCTATCAGCACTACCGACATACTTCATGATGGTCCTCAAATTACCAAAGTGAGTGATAAAAAAGATTGACAAAATTAGGAGGAAATTCCTATGGCACGGAGTGGGTGAACATACAACCAAGATGAGTCTGGCAAACTGGGAAATGGTATGCAAACCCAAACAATACGGTGGTCTTGGAGTAATAGATCTGGTATCATTCAACAAGGCACTACTCATGAAGTGGTCTTGGTACTGGCAAAAACCGGAGCACAGAATGTGGAAACCAATCTTCCAAGGAACAAAACTCAGCGGCAACCTGGTACCGGTATCCCCACTATTCACAGGTGCATTGCGAGATGGTCATGCCTTCTGAGAGACTGCGGTCACACACATCTATGGCCAAGGTGACCAAATATCGTTGTGGAACCACAACTGGGGACATGGGATTTTGAAACACCACCTACCCTCGTTGTTCTCGCATGCCTTAGATACTACAATTACTTTGAAGGAAACCATGCAACGTCCAATCAAGGAACTTTTTCAACAAGTCATCACGATAACAGCACAAGAGGAACTCCTAACACTCACAGGATATCTCACAAGGGTGGTAACACACATGGATCAAATCCAAGATGACATCAGATGGAATAGGACAGACACTGGAATATTTACGGTGAAAAGTGCCTACCGAGCCATTAAAACCAAGCCACAAATCTCGACTCATGTACACCGTTTGTGGAGGTTACGAGTCCCACCAAGGATAAAGGTATTTGGATGGCTCCTGGCTAACAACAAGTTGCTGACTATAGACAATCTCAGGAAAAGAGGTTGGTCGATCGCAAACATGTGTGTGATGTGTCGTAGGGACAAGGAATCGACGCATCATATGGTGGCACGTTGTACTTTCGCTAAAGAGATGTACAGACTCATGGACATCGCAACCCACATGAGATCTCAACCAATAGAAGCACTGATGCAATCATCAAACAACAAAAAGGAAAGGGGAACGCTACTGGTCGCGATGTTCGTTATCTGGAGAGAAAGGTGTGCGAGGATCTTCAGAGATTCACATAAGGCACATGAAGAATTGCTAGAAGAAGTGGCGCAACTGTTATATCGCCACGTTGAAACATCGGGAGAAGATTGATGAAGCAATAAAACCTAATTCTTAGCTTTATTTTCAGTTTTATTTATATGCTTTCTTAGAATTCATTTCCTTTTATTTTCGTTATTTTTTAACTTTTTGCTCAAATGTACTTGAGCACATTGTGTTTATTTTCGACATGCAGCTACAAACCCTTTTGTAACCGCAATTATTAATCAAATACGGGCAAGACCCATATTTTTCCTCAAAAAAAAAAAAAACGATATCTTTGAAAATAGCTATATGTGTCGGTTTACCATCGTAGATAAAATAGATTCTTATAGATATATACTTTAAAATTATAAAATTTAACAAGCAAATTGTTTTATTTGAATTTTGTATATATGGTGTTACTAATTTACTATGTAAATTTCGTTTTATTTAATTTACTTTATACAAAAGAAATTTGTATCCGTTGGATACAAATCATATAAAAAGTAATAAATATAATATCACATATAATTCTGATTTTAATTTCTATCGGGTGGTGCTATGTGAAAATGCCAAATTCACTTTATAATTTTTATTCTTAGTAATCTAACATTATTTTACATTGGCATTACATAGTATTCAGAAGCGGAAGGCGTGGCCAAGGCTGTTGTTGTAATTGGGCTGGAATGAGATGGTGGCAGGGGACAAGTTAGAGTGGCCAGAGAAGCACGACTTAATATTATTATCTATAGTCAGAGTGGATGAGAATGAACTCAGTTTTAATTAATTCTTATAAATGTAGTTTCTAAAATCTTAAACATTATGAATTTGAGTGTTAGATATGTTTAATATATATATTTGAATTACATTGAGTAAATATGTGAGTTATTATAGTTTATTATGATAAATACGTAATTATAAATTTTGAAATGGTCGCAATATTATAGTTTTTTAGTTGTATATATGAAATTCTCTTTTTTTTTTGTTTAACCAATGCATCTAAGATCATCATGAATTAGAAATTGTGCTTCTCTTCTACATAAAAAATTGCAAAGTGAATATCAGATACTTAAGAAACTGAAAGACTTACAAACCGTGCTTGCAGAAAATTCAAAAACTGTGCTGCCACCGGACTAAATTCAGAAATTCACTGCTGTCTCCGATGAATATTTCTGGGTCTTCATCTAAAGATAGCACGAGTTTTGACGCGTACCAAAGGCCCAATAAAAGTGCTTGATCAAGAGATCCAGATGGGCCGAACACCCCTCTTCTCTGTTCCAAAGCCCAATATTAAACGGTCCACTGAACAAACAAAATACAAACAACCGCAAAATCGACCCAAGTTTTGAAACAAATTGGTAAATATACATCTTGATCTCCTTAATTCATAATAACTAATGACAGATGGACACAAAAGGAGGAAAAATCAAATTTATTAATATAAAATGAATATATTTTTAAATAAAACACCTCTTCACATTAGTTATGTAATGAATTAATAACTAAGTATTTTTCTGAAAAAAATGCGTGGTCACGGGTGGGGACTTTATTGTCCTTTGAAAATTGGCACTGCTACCTTTGTTAGCTAGCGTATATACATATATTATGAATAACAACTGCTCGCTGCCGGTCTGGCTCCAATTTATGATACCATTGGGCCCCACATACGGCCCATTATCTGATAACCAATCATCCTTATGTGACAGCCCATTTACTCACTGTTACCTCCCAGTCTCCTACCCATATTCATACAAAACACACACACCCACACACACACAGGCTGACACTGACACACACACAGACCAACCTTATTGCACAACTACTATTGATTTTTCATCAGAACATTAAATGCCTTTTATCTTTCGTTACTAAATAATATTGTTCTCTTTATCGTAGCATATTTTATACAAAAAGAAACGCTTCAAAAAATTAAATCGTTGAGAAATGATTTCATAATCTTATATTTTAATATTTTAAATTTAATCACTAAGATATGATTTAATATTTATTTTTTTAAAGGTTCCTACTGGATAGGGGAGCCCGTGAGCTCACTTTTTTGCAAACAAAAAAGAAGAAACTTGGCAAAAAAAAAAATACTTAAATGTTTCTTTCGTGTAGTACGCATCACTTATTAGTAATTACTATTTAGAAGTCGTATATCGTGGGCCCACATTCATGCAAGAAACAAACTCATCAGTTAGGCCCAACAAAGGTATGGGCTCAAAAATTGAATTATATTGACAGGTGTGTGAATGAATCTTGCTTTGTCCTTTTGTACCAGTCTATCACAGTACTGCTCATAGTTAGATGCACAGACACAGGACAGTGAATAAATTTCAACTGAACACGTGTTCCCATCAAGGGGAAAAGGATTAAAATAAATAATTAAACTAAAAGCAAACAAATATTAATTAGGCCTAGAAAATAGGAAAGTAACTGCCACTATCTCGGATATATACACTAGGTAGCAATTGACCTATGTATGTGTTCACTTGTGATATCTTTTTTCTGATATCTAGGTGGCAGTGCCTCCAAAAAGAAACGCAAAAATAAGAAATAAAAAAAGAGGTAGATCTATTCTCTAATTGCACCACCTAAATGGCCAACTTTTGCATCTTTTGGGACACAAAAAGGTGACATGTGATGAGTCCTAGGGAGTCTCAATCTATAGCATATTAGCATTGCTTCATTGCTTGCTGGCTTGCTTGCGCACTAAAGTTGGAATTCAGACTAGTACCACATAGAAAGCAAGAAAAGGTTGCAAAGAGATAAGGTAATAATGTTAAAAACTGTGTACATATTGAATGAAGGCTCTTTAAATAAAAGAGAGAAGAAAACAGATGCATGCACTCAAAAGTAGCCGTTGGGGGTGGAGGCATCCATTCATTGAGTGGGGGCACCTCTCCTTGAAAATTGAAATTTTATAAATAAGACCTCACCTTATTCTTTTCTTTTTCTCAAAGATCAGATTTGGTGGGTTCGGTTCCTCTCCAATTTCTATATTAAATTATTAATCTGTTTCATACAGACCTCACCTTGAATGAATGATCTGTAATGCATGCATGACTTTACCTTATTTACTTTTTCAAATATTAACCATCCAAAAAAATAAACATATTTATCTGTCTCTAATTTACTGTGCATATATTGAGTTACAACAAAGTTACCACAATTATTTTTTACATTTTTAAGTTTCAAATCGTCAATCCAAACCGTTCAACATAATCTCCACAATAAAATGTGTTTCAAGATCAAATTTTATATTTTTTTGAATTTTTTTACTATTTATTAAGTATTTTACAAAAACTAGTCAAATTCAGACCATTGAATTTTGTATCCATCTTAATAAATAGTAAAAAAATTCAAAAAAATAAAATTTGATCTGGAAGCACATTTTATTGTGGAGATCATGTCGAACGGTTTGGATCGACGATTTAGAATTTGAAAATATAGAAAATGGTTGTGGTAACTTTGTTGTAACTCAAAATTGTGGTAACTAGATCCCTCTTATATATATATATATATAGAGTAAGGCTACCGTGCTTTGCAAAGTAAACCAGTCATTTTACTTCGGATTGCTGGCTGTTGGATCTGCTTCAATAATCGTGCAGATCATCATATGAACTTTGCTAATTTTTTCGGAACTGGACAGCTCCAGTTCGGCTCAATTTCGAATTTCAGAGGAGAGGCGAAGAAGCTCTCTTCTCCAGCGCGACAACCCTAAGCGATTCCGAAGCTCTCTTCTCCAGCCTCTCCTCTCCAGTGATTCCGAAGCTGGCTGACCTTGCTCTCCTCTCTCTCCAGCGAAAGGGATTCCTCTCCAGCTCCAGCGATTCCTCTCTCTCCAGCTCCAGCGATTCCTCTCTCCAGCTCCATTCCCGACGATAAATTCTTGTAAACTTTTTTCTCTCCAGCGATTCCTTTAGCTTTAGCGATTCATACTTTAGCTTTGATTTTTCTCTCCAGCGATTCATACTTTAGCTTTGATTTTTTTTAGTTCATTTTGATTGGCTGATAACCAAGAACCTAATAAAACAAAAATAGGATATATTGTATCAGATTAAGATATGATGATGATGTTCATTCAAGGTTGACCAATTGTTGAATTTGGAGACAAGAACTCAAGTCTCCTAGATAGATTGACCAATTGGTTCAGTTCAGCCCCCCTGTACTGTTTGCAGGTACCGGCCTTGCCTAAAATCTGGTACCAGCCTTGCCTAAAAGAAACAATATGGTGCAAAAGAAACAATATGTAGCAAAATAGAAACAAGTGGAGGTCAAAGAACATCAAATCGATTTATACAGAAAGTACCATACTGAACAAAATACAAGGTTTATGTGTGACAATTTTCTCTTCCTATAGTTCATCTCTATCATCTTTTTCTAAGCAAATAACATATGCCTGCAACAGGTATTTACCGGAGTCTCAACTGCCAAAGATACCAAACTTTGGAGGTCTCGCTTGGGTATTTTGGTCAAAAAAACTGAAGCCTGAAAGCATCCATACAACAAAGGTAGTACAGTATATCAAATGGCTGAAACTTTTTTTTGAACACCAAAAAGCTTATTTTTGCAACCATCCAACCAAACTAGAAAACATTTGCACCTGACCCCTCAAATCAGTTTCACTGTGAAAATTTAGCTGTAAAGTATATCTATTTTCTTGGTTTTTATTGTTTTAATTCTGCCAAGTAAAGTATCATAATTATTTTCTTGTTTTAATTATGCCTTCTTAATTTTGTTTGTGTAGGCCAAATGAGTAGTGCAGAGGTAGCCTCAAATGACATTTTTGTTGATGAAGATGAAAATGATCAGAGAATTCAGATGCAGTTAGATATCACCGATCCCTACATCCATTATTTTGAAGCAATACGAGTTGATGAACCTTTGTCAAATGATACAACTAAGCCGTATGTCGGCATGGAGTTCAATTCACATGAAGAGGCATACACTTTCTACAATAATTATGCATGTTCCGTTGGATTTAGTGTTCGCAAAGCAACGCAGACTTGTAATAAGAATGGGTTATCATCGGTTCGGTATGTTTGTTCCAAAGAAGGAAAATCACACATGCATAAAAGAAAAGAGAGGCCGATTGGATGCTCGACTGATCTTGCTACACCTGAGAAAGAACATGGGATTACAAGGGTCGATTGCAAGGCCTCACTTAGGATTAGAATTATGAAAAATGGAAAATGGAAAGCAAGCGTCTTTGAGGAGGATCACAAACATGAGCTCATCACGAGCCCTTCGAAGATTCGAAATTTGCGATCCCATAAGCGCATGACGGCAAGTCAGAAGGAAACCATTCGTAAATTGAGTGCTCAAAATGTGGGAACATCTCAAATTATGGAAATTATAGGTGCCGAAAATGATGGTAAGGGGAATGTTAAGTTCAAGAAGAAAGATATAAGCAATCTTATAGCGGGGGATAATGCAAAGCTCATAGGGGTTGATGTTCACACAACTTTGATGTATTTCAAACAGAAGCAAGAGGATCCCGAGTTCTTTTATTCAGTACTGGCAGATGATGATGGTGTTGTGAAGAATATTTTTTGGATTGATGGTAGAGGAAGAAGAGCATACAAAGAGTTTGGGGATGTCGTGACTTTTGACATCACCTATCAGACGAACAAGTACAACATGCCGTTCGCACCGTTCATTGGAGTCAACCACCACCGTCAATCCATCTTATTTGGCATGGCTCTTCTCAATACGAGACGGCAGATAACTTTTGTTGGTTGTTCAAAACCTGGTTGGAGGCAATGTACGATAAGCATCCATCTGCCATTATTACTGACCAAGATCCCGCAATGAAGAAGGCAATTGAGTTGATTTTTCCAAAAACTGTCCACAGATGCTGCCAGTGGCATATAATGAGGAAGGCAAGGGAACGACTTGCGAAGCTTTACAATGAGAAGCCTGGGTTCGAGGAGGAATTAAAGGCTACAATAATCTGTACAATATTTTTGCGGTGAAAAAGAGGGCCATAACTCAAGAACTTGCCCATTGGTACAATATTTTTTCATCTATTTTATATTTACATTTTTTTGCTTATATTTTTTTCTACTAAAAGATAATTCTTGAATTGCTTATTGTGGTAGCTGAAAAACAATGGAAAGGGCAAACGAAAGGCGGCTGATGATGCTGAGAGTGGTGTTCAAAAGTTGGATGAAATTTGCGAATCTGATGAAGACTACTTGTAAACTGTTTTGAATTATAATGCTTGCTGTAATTCACACTTGCTGAATTTCTGTGCATGAATTGTAAGCTTAGTTAGTCAAGAATTTTTGTAAGCTGTTATGAATTTTTGTAAGCTTAGCTTAGTCACTCATTTATAAGCTTGCTGATTCACTCATTGCGGCCCGTAATTCACTAAGGTGTTATGAATTGCTGTTATGAATTGCGGCCCGTAATATATATTCACTCATTTAATTGCTGTTATGAATTGCCCGTAATTCACTCATTTAAATATATATTCACTCATTTTGTAAGCTGTTATGAATTGCGGCCCGTAATTCATGCTTCAGTTGTCTTCATTGCGGCCCGTAATTCACATTCCTGCACATTCGTGCTTGCTGTCTTCATTCATTGCGGCCCGTAATTCATGCTTGTTGTTTTCATTGCGGCCCGTAATTAACAAACCACTAATTCATGCTTGCTGTTTTATATGAAATTTAGATGTTTAGCTGAAAATAATAACAAGGATGCAAATTAAACAAAAAACAAAGAAAGAACTTGTTTATCTAATCTGTCATACAACCACAATTAACAAACCACTAATTCCTAAATCCTAATTAACAACCGCAATTAACAAACCACTAATTCCTAAACCCTAATTAACAACCACAATTAACAAATTAACATCCAATTTAGGCAACACTAATTAACAACCACAATATTATTCACTAGCAGCACTATATTATTCACTAGCAGCACTATATTTTTCACTAGCAGCACTATATTTTTCACTAGCTTACATTTTTTTTTCACTAGGAAGAGAAGTCATTTTACTGTCTTCTGGATTCTTTCTTGAAGGATAATAGGTACAAAGGAGATTTGTTGTAATTCCCTGTGCTCTTCTTAATTAGAAATTTAGAACAAAGGTGCTATTTTAAACCAGTTCCTTAGTTAAAACTCCAATTCATAGTATTTGGCTGAACAAAGGTGCTTGTGAGAGGAAGCTCCTTAGTTAAAACTCCAATTCATAGTATAGCATGTCATGCTTGTTTTTTTTTTCTTTTCTTGGTTGTCTTTTCGATTAATTATCTCAAGCTTGTGCTTTCTTCTGGGTAATTTAGTGAGTGTAAATGTAAGGTGCAAGTAGAGATGCCTAATTAATAACCCACCATTTGATCCATGCCAAAATTCTGACTCATGAGTTTGATTATTGTATTTTACATTTATAGCGTTTGAAGCACAGACTCGAAACAGGGCTTAATAACCCACCATATTGTTTCTTTTAGGCAAGGCTGGTACCAGATTTTAGGCAAGGCCGGTACCTGCAAACAGTACAGGGGGGCTGAACTGAACCAATTGGTCAATCTATCTAGGAGACTTGAGTTCTTGTCTCCAAATTCAACAATTGGTCAACCTTGAATGAACATCATCATCATATCTTAATCTGATACAATATATCCTATTTTTGTTTTATTAGGTTCTTGGTTATCAGCCAATCAAAATGAACTAAAAAAAATCAAAGCTAAAGTATGAATCGCTGGAGAGAAAAATCAAAGCTAAAGTATGAATCGCTAAAGCTAAAGGAATCGCTGGAGAGAAAAAAGTTTACTAGAATTTATCGTCGGGAATGGAGCTGGAGAGAGGAATCGCTGGAGCTGGAGAGAGAGGAATCGCTGGAGCTGGAGAGGAATCCCTTTCGCTGGAGAGAGAGGAGAGCAAGGTCAGCCAGCTTCGGAATTGCTGGAGAGGAGAGGCTGGAGAAGAGAGCTTCGGAATCGCTTCGGAATCGCTTAGGGTTGTCGCGCTGGAGAAGAGAGCTTCTTCGCCTCTCCTCTGAAATTCGAAATTGAGCCGAACTGGAGCTGTCCAGTTCCGAAAAAATTAGCAAAGTTCATCTGATGATTTGCACGATTATTGAAGCAGATCCAACAGCCAGCAATCCGAAGTAAAATGACTGGTTTACTTTGCAAAGCACGGTAGCCTTACTCTATATATATATATATATATATATATATATAGAGAGTGGCTAAGGTCAAAGTGGTAGTTCCTGAGCTATGGAGATACCACTTTTTGGATCGTCGGATTCGCTTTAAAATTCGTGTTTTAACAGATTTCATTTTTTTCGCTGATCAAAGTATTCAGCGCCTAAAAGCTTCTCCGTTAGTCTATTTCCTTCTCTCCGTTAACAGATTTCATTTTTAACATCTCCCCTCTCTCTCTCTCTCGCTGATCTCTCTCTCTCTCGCTGAGAAGCGAAACCTAGACCGCCTCTTCTCTGCGCGCCCGTCCTCCAACCACCCTCCCTTACTCTCGTGCTGTCCTCTCTCTCATCGCCTCCAGTCGCTAGAAACCTCGTTGTTCCGGTGCCGGACCCCTTCGCCGAGGAATCGCTCCGATCCCCTTTTCGACCCCCCCGTCGAGCGACGGCTCTGGTTGAGAGCGACAGTCGGTGCGCTCTGCATCAGGTGCGTCTTCTAAAGGGGCAACATTTGGGGGTTTGTTGGAGTGTCCTTTGAAGCCTACACCCAAAAGAAAATACCAAGTGAGTCCCTTCATTATAAAGCATACTGCCAACTGGTATGTACCTAACCTGTGCATTACTGGTACTAATATTTCTGATGTTTGTATCTGTATCAGGGAACAAGCCAAACATTTATTTACACTACAAGATATGGCCGACCAAGGCTTTTTAGACCAACTGGTAAGTCACCTATTTGTGTACTTTTGTAGTTGTGTTTGAATTAGTGTTTTACCTTAATATTGTACAAGTCATTACTAACATTTATTTACACTTTTGTACTTTTGTACTTTTGTAAGTTTTCTTTGTGCCAACCACATACATTTCTTCTTGAATTTTTGTTTTCACAGTGCCCAATTTGTTTTGACCAGTTGGGGACAGTGGTAGTGGTCAATATCAGATAGCAGTACTGGTGAAAACCGTGTTTGTCTGATTTATGTAAGTATCCATCTGTCTGTCTGTTTGATTATTTTTTTTCATTCCTTTGTTCTGCTTTTTTCTTTTGCTTAGGTTGCATGGAACAAGTGGTCCCTGTGAAACATTTGGTAATGAGTGCTTGGCTCATGATACTGAGTTTGAATTAAAGAATGTAGAGGTAAGAAAGTAATACAAAATTATTATTACGATCTTTAAATACTTTTTTACTTGAAAAGGTAGCAATGTTGGACTCTTAAACCTTTTCCAACCAGGCCATTTACAACAGACCAATCATTTGCTTGCATTATTTTTCCAATAGAAGAAATGTAAAAGAAAAAAATCCCACACAGATGTGTTCCCTCTTGTGATGTACCGGCCTCTAATATGCCTGCCAGTTCTGCTACAAGATGTACCTTCTGATGTGGCCAGATGTCAATGTTACAGAATAAACCCATTTTATAGTTTCCCATTTTAATTTTATGCTTTCTTTTTCTTATCCAGCTTTGGGGATTTACTTATATGACAAGGCATCTTGCTAATTGACGGGCATTCTTTTAGTTCTTTCCTTATTTCTTTTATTTTTTTATTCTTTCCTTAATATTGGCATGGTCATTGCTAGAATGTGTATCGGCAAAAATCACTTGTTTGTTCATTATTTGTATGTATAATTTATAGCATTACCTTTTCGTTGCTTGTCCTCTTGATTTTAAAAAAGAGGTTAATTTATAATGCAGAATCATAGTGGTTGGGTCTGATATTAATAAATATATATTCAAGTGTCTCTAGCTTCTAAATAATCTAATATATGTATATTTTTAGTGTTGTACCCAGACCTCATCATAAGTGATGTTATTTCTCGGGCACCAGTCTCATCAGATGCTAATCACCAATGGTAATATGAGGCCTGAATTGAAGGCTTTCAGTAGCAGGAGAGATGCTTATGTTCCTACAGTTTTCAGTTTTATCAGGCTATGAAAACCTTCCAAAACAGAAATTATACAAAATTGTGCTTAAGCCCCTCTGACAAGAAGTATTGTCCACAATTTTTCAATTTATAAAGATAGACTTGAGTTTTGAAAATTTCACAATTCAGTTCATGGAGCTTGTATCAGAAAATACCAGAAATTCAAAATGCTTTGTAGCAACAAAATATAAAGCTGGTACAACGTTATTGAAAAAACAGATTTATCATTTCGAAAACCCATAACTTAACCCATGATGTAAAAACAAAAAGATCACAAGTTCTATTATCTTCTACCATCAATTAACATAGATGTAAAAACCAAAAGATAATGGAATTCTGAATTCTTTCATTTAAACCACAGACGAGAAGAGAAGAGACAAAATCATTCATACCGTAGCAAGAGAAGAGAAGAGAAGATGATCGGCGATTCAGATCAGAGAAGAGAAGAGAAGAGAAGAGAAGAGAAGAGAAGAGAATCGGCAAGTTCTGCGATTTAGGAAGTTGAAGAGTCCATTTAGGAAACAGGGAGAGAGAAGGGGAAGCGGCAAAATTCTCTCTGTTGAAGTTGAAGAGTCCATTTACGCTGAAGGAAATTCTATCTGCGGAGAGAGAAGGTTAATGATTAACGGAGAAGGTTAATGATTAACGGAGAGAGAATTAAAGGAAATAGGCGCTGCGGAAATAGACTAACGGAGAGAAAAATAGCGAGCCTGAATTCAAAATCAGCGAAAAAATGAAATCTGTTGAAACACGAATTTTAAAGCGAATCCGACGATCCAAAAAGTGGTATCTCCATAGCTCAGGAACTACCACTTTGACCTTAGCCACTCTCTATATATATATATATATATATATATATATATATATATATATATATAGGACAGTGCTACGGTGCTATGCATAGCATAGAGCCCTCCGTGCTACGGCTCACTTTTTTAGTTTTCAAAATCCTAACGGTCGATCCGAACCGTTCAACATGATCTCCATATGAATATGTACTTGCAAACCAAATTTTACATTTTTTAGAATTTTTTTACTATTTATTAAGCCACTTTGAAAAAACAGTAATTTGTACACAACAGTAAAATCTGCTGGACCATTGGATCAGCAATTTTCAAAGTGGCTTAATAAATAGTAAAAAAATTCTAAAAAATGTAAAATTTGGTTTGCAAGTACATATTCATATGGAGATCATGTTGAACGGTTCGGATCGACCGTTAGGATTTTGAAAACTCAAAAAGTGAGCCGTAGCACGGAGGGGCCCTTATATATGCGTAGCATATTAGCCAGATTCTATATATATATATAAATTAACCGGAGAGATTGAATAGAGATTTGGTTGGTTGATACAATCAATCTTAATTTTTTTCATATATGGTGCCTTTGAATATGCCAAGCCATGTGAACACACAGCATCAATCTCTTTCTCTGATGTGTGTCAAGTGTCAACCAAGACAAATGGAACCGTAGATCACGTTAGGCGTGACTCTTTAAAGAAATTGAATTGAAATTGAATGATCGATACGCACCACCATGACCTCAAATGTTAGTCCCCTCTTTTCCTTTCTTACATGGATGGGTCCCAAATTGTACCGTTTTTTTGTTTGATTGTGACCATCTTTTTATTTCTATGAGATGAATTGATTATATTACATACAACTGAAACTATTTATTAGTCTTCATTTCAACATGTATTGCTTATATTATATTTAAACAGCATGATGATGAATTGAAGAAGAACGAAATATATATATATATATATATATATATAGGAGGGTTCCAATGCCTCAATTTTTCATGCCTCCACCATGCCTCCATTTTTTAAAACTTTAATAACTCAAAATTTAAAACTTAAAAGTCAAAATAAAACCGTTAGATATGATCTATATCATTTTATCTATGCACGTGTAAAAAATTATGACATTTCAATTTTATTTTGGTTGTCATCAAGAGCTTGTAAAAAACGTACTAATGTGGATAATTTCTAGACGTTGATTTTCAACTTATTGATTCACATAAAAACAAAATCAAAATGTGATAATTTTTTATGAGCACATAGATAAAATGATGTAGATCATATCCAACGGTTTTATTTTGACTTTTAAGTTTTAAATTTTGAGTTATTAAAGTTTTAAAAATGGAGGCATGGTGGAGGCATGAAAAATGGAGGCATTGGAACCCTCCTCATATATATATATATATATAGAATCTGGCTAATATGCTACGCATATATAAGGGCCCCTCCGTGCTACGGCTCACTTTTTGAGTTTTCAAAATTCTAACGGTCGATCCGAACCATTCAACATGATCTCCATATGAATATGTACTTGCAAACCAAATTTTATATTTTTTAGAATTTTTTTACTATTTATTAAGCCACTTTGAAAATCGTTGATCCAATGGTCCAGCAGATTTTACTGTTGTGTACAAATTAGTGTTTTTTCAAAGTGGCTTAATAAATAGTAAAAAAATTCTAAAAAATGTAAAATTTGGTTTGCAAGTACATATTCATATGGAGATCATGTTGAACGGTTCGGATCGACCATTAGAATTTTGAAAACTCAAAAAGTGAGCCGTAGCACGGAGGGCCCTTATATATGCATAGCACCGTAGCACTGTCCTATATATATATATATATATATATATGGACAGTGCTACGGTGCTACGCGTAGCATAGAGCCCTCCGTGCTACGGCTCACTTTTTGAGTTTTCAAAATCCTAACGGTCGATCCGAACCGTTCAACATGATCTCCATATCAATATGTACTTGCAAACCAAATTTTACATTTTTTAGAATTTTTTTACTATTTATTAAGCCACTTTGAAAAAAACACTAATTTGTACACAACAGTAAACTTTTCTGGACCATTGGATCAACGATTTTCAAAGTGGCTTAATAAATAGTAAAAAAATTCTAAAAAATGTAAAATTTGGTTTGCAAGTACATATTGATATGGAGATCATGTTGAACGGTTCGGATCGACCGTTAAGATTTTGAAAACTCAAAATGTGAGCCGTAGCACGGAGGGGCCCTTATATATGCATAGCATATTAACCAGATTCTATATATATATATATATAGGAATTGGCTAGCGTGCTACGCGTAGCTAACTCCAAAATCTGCGACGGTATTTTCATCGTCGGATTGCTTTAAAATTCGTGCATATGATGGAGCGCTGATTCAAGTTAAACAGACAGAAAAATTGGAAAACGCTCTCTCTGTTATGTCTTCAAATCGAATTGCTTTGAAATTTCCCTAACCCTCGCTGGGGAGTTCTCCCGCCTCCTCTCCATCGCCCTCCCGTCGCACCCCTCCTCCCCGCCCGCTCTCCTCCACAATCACTGCCTCTTTTCCTCCACTCGCGAGCGGTCCTCTCTCCCGCCCGCTCACTGGTGTTGTTCTCCTCTCGCGCGTTGCCCTCTCTCCGCTGGTGTTGTGTCTCTCACTCGCTATCGTGTCAGGCTCAACTCACTCCGGTGACCGTCTCTTCTCCGCCTTAAAAGGAATTAAAAATTACATGTAAGTCTCTCTGATTCTCTCCCTCTCTTGCTATCTCTATGCTTGAAAAAAATTTAGAATCGAAAAATGTGTCTGAGCCTAGAAATTGAATCTATTGCGCACATTTCAGAATTGATTGAGTTTCGCACACGTAATCGCATACTTGGGTTTCGCACACGTTTATGTGATATTTTCACTCTAATTTAATAAGGATTTCACAAAGGGTATTAATGATTTTCCACCGAGGAAGGTGACATAAAAAAACCTTTTTTTTGGTGGCCGTTCTCTGGTCAAAGTCTGCGGCTTGGGTTCGTTGAACAAGTAATTTAGCTGTGAGCAGCGAGTTGTCTGTTTAAGGCAACTTGCAAGTTGCAAGAGAGACTTGATATCTTGCGAGTTTTTTTGGTGCTAACATAAAACTTGGTGCATATTGATGTTTTATAAAGAATAGTAAGTCACAAATCTTCTTAATTATATTATGTTATTAATATTTTATTCCTTTTTAGTTTATTTCTTCATATGGAAAGGATATAATTTTGAAATTGTAGATGGTACTTTTGATATCTTATAAAATCTTACCTTGAAAACTTTTTCCAAAAAGAAAGAAAGAGGAAAACAGTAAAAGAGCTTACCTCCAAAATTTTGACATATCAAGGCTCCAATTGTGAAGCTTTCATTAATTTGAGTAATTTTGCAAATCATAGACTATATCGAAGCATTTGCAAATCATTACCTGGGAATAGTGCTCATATCAATTAAGGTGCAAGGAAAAGAAAAGTAGTTGTTGACTATGTTACATTGTAAGCCATTGACATTTATAATTTGAGCTCCAGAGACCTTGTGTTGAAAACTTGAAATACTATCAATTTGCTGAGGGTCTTCATAAAATATATTCTTTGTTTATTATCCTTTTGTGACTCTTTCAATCAATATCCTGCAGATCTTCTACTTTCTCTATGGAGAATACTAGACTTTGATTTGGTTTTGTTCTTTTCTGAGTAGAGATTTGGTCTGAATTTCCTTTCTGAGAGTACATATCTTATTTTCTTCAAGTATAATATTTTTGTAAGCTGCTATATTTGAGGTAATTATATATATACATACCAGTATGATTTTATGATGTGTTTGGCGAGTACTCATCTGGTGCCATACTTGCAAATGTGCCCTAACTATGCATGTGAGCTGAATTGTTCGCTTTGATTGTTGTACAGAAATTCAGCAAATTCAGCAAATTGATGCTATTTATTCTGTTCTGGAGTGCACTGTTACAAATAATTGCATCTACTTTTGTAGAAAGTATGTGCCAGTCGGAGGCAATTGAAGCACTAGCAACAAACCTAGCTTCAATACCGGTAAAAAAACCTTCTCTATTTTATTAAGTAGTAGCAATCTATTTAAATGGGATGGTTCTTCACTAAACTGGTACCATCGTACCAGTAAGGTAAAATCAACCAGAATTAACCTTCACTAAACTAGTAGCAGTCTATTTAAATGTGGTGCTTTTTCACTGTATTATGCTTGTATTTTGAAGTGCTTATTTTATTTTTCTATATTGATACCTTTCTGTAGTACTATAAACACCTAACCTATTTTATAAATGAGAGTATGCATTTAAGTTTCACATTGCACTTGTACAGTTTGGGTAGATAGGGGAGCAGGTATGATACTGGTACATATCAAATCATTTTCTTATTTTTGTATTTACTTGACTAGGTAACATGAGGAACGAGAAAGATGAGCTTTCGATGGCTATTTTGGAGGAAGGTGAGTTTGGACTTGATGAGTTTGAGGAAGACGGGTTTGGAGATGGTACCATCAATGAAGAGGATGTTATAAGTGATGAAAGGGAGGAAGAGATTGAGGAAGAGGATGTTATAGGTGATGAATGGGAAGAAGAGGATGTTGGAGGCGGTGAGAATGTCGAACCTTTTGTCGGCATGGAGTTCGCTAGTGAAATTGAGGGTAAGAAGTTTTACAACTCATATGGTAGTAGACTCGGATTTAGTGTCCGAGTACATACTAGTGGCAAGACAAAAGTTGGGATTTCTTCAATTAGGATGGTGTGCCCAAAACAAGGGTTGTCAGATCGACAGAAGCAAGCGGACAACATGGGAACACCTCAAAAGGAAATTCCAAATAGAAGGAGTGGTTGTATGGCTTTCATTAGGTTTAGACGATTAAAAAATGGAGTTTGGAAAGTGACCAAATTAAATGCCGTACATAATCATGTTTTGATTGCTAGCCCATCAAAAAGAAGAAATCTGAGATCCCTAAAAGGCATGACCTTGGAGGAGAAGGCAATTATAAGACAGATGCGAGCATCGAATGTGTCAGCCTCACAAATTTGGCATTACTTAGGAGAAAATGCTGGTGGGATTGATAAACTTCGATTTTCAAAAAAGGATGTCAATAATCAAATAATTGAGGAAAACAGGAGGTTGGTGGGTATAGATGTGGAAACAACCTTGGCTCATTTTAATAAAAAGCAAGAGGAGGACTCGGAGTTTTTCTTTGCCATAGAGCCGAATAGCGATGGTGTTGTAAAGAACATTGTTTGGATTGATGGTAGAGCGAGGCGAGCATATGCCGAGTTTGGAGATGTGGTGACATTTGATACAACATACAACACTAATAAATATTGCATGCCACTGGGACTTTTCATCGGAGTCAACCACCATTGGCAAAGCATTGTTTTCGGCGCATGTCTTCTTAGAAATGAGCAGGCCACAAATTTCAAATGGCTATTTAGTACTTGGATGCAAGCAATGTTCAACAAGGCACCAAAGGCAATAATCACCGATCAATGCCCCTCTATGAAAGCTGCCATACAAGTAGTGTTTCCTAGTATAGTCCATAGATGTTGCCAATGGCACATAATGAAGAATGCTAGGGATCAATTGTTGGTTTACTATGGCAGCAAGGTTGGTTTTCAAGAGGAGTTGAAAGCTGTTATCAACCGAAGCTTGACCGTCACTAATTTCGAAAGATCCTGGAACAAGATGTTAGAACAATATAAATTGGAAGATAACAGTCATCTCAAAACAATGTTTGAGAAACGAGAGGAATGGGTTCCTGCCTACTTTCGCGGTACCTTTTGTGCTCAAATGTCCACAACTCAAAGAAGTGAAGGAATGAATAATGTCATGAAGTTGTTAGTGGATAACCATACTTCTATATATCGGTTTGTCTTACAACTTGAGAAGTTGGTAGAGGAGATATGGCAAAGAGAGAGTGACGAGGATTGCCGAACAATTAATGAAACTCCTCAGCTATGGTCTTTGAATGGAATGGAGGTTGATGCACGTGAGGTTTATACCAAGAAAATATTTTCTTTATTTAAGGAGAGGTTGAAAGAAAGTAGTAATGGTTCTGTTGTGGAGGTTGAGCAAAACAAATGTTATGAGGTCAACATCAGAAAACACCCTTTGTTTCCAAATTGGGTCCCTGAAATTCATAAAGTTGGCATAGACATGGCTGATGAGACCGTGTTATGTAGTTGCAAAGGTTTCGAATTTACTGGGATCTTATGTGCGCATGCCATCAAGGTGATGCAACATGTCGGGATGGAACACTTACCTTGCAAATACGTTCTCAAGCGCTGGACCAAAGGAGCTAATGAAAGTGTGAAAATGTCAATCCGTGAAAGAAGTACAGGTATGGGAGAATCTACCGAGCTGCAATCTATGCGGCATGCCACGTTATACCCCAAAGTGGTACAACTTGTGAATTTGGCTACAAAATCTGTAGAAGCATTCAAATGTGCAGATGTTAGTCTTGATGAGCTGAAGGACAAAATTTTGACTTTGATTCCCTCAAAATGGAGTGCACCAGAAAAGGTTTTAGAGCAACAGACTTCGATTCCCTTACCGGCTGAAGAGTACATCGATCCACCGATGTCACAATGCAAGGGAAGGAAGAGAAAGCCGAAAAGGCTGAAACCGGTGTTAGAAAAGGATGCTCCCAAAAGACGCACTTGTAGCTACTGCAATGAGAAAGGGGGCCACAATTTTCGAAGTTGTCCTAAGGTATGTCATCCCTCTTGTATAATTTTTCTGTTTTTTAATTTTTATTACATGAATACATGAATGTCATTTTTGTGTTTGTAGCGCAAACAAGATATGGCTAATGGAAAGAGAAAACGAGATGAAGATGATATACTTGAATCACTTGTGTATTTTGATAGATAGAAATTACTTGTGCATTTTGATATGGCTAATAGGAATTACTTGTGCATTTTGATAGATAGAAATTACTTGTGTATTTTGATAGAGCTTTCTTCTTTTGTTATACTACTTAGATTGCTCATATGATGATGGATGTATTAATATATAACAAGATGACTTTTATGGATCTTTTAGTTAAATTACAATATTATCATTGCACTATGTTAAGTTATAAATTGCTTGTGCTTCATGAATTTTTCTCATAAGAATTTTTAATGTTATGATGTATGAATGTATGAATTTTCTAAATTTCTAGAATGTATGAATTTTCTGAATTTTAAGTGTGTGCTGTTATAAGTGTATGAATTTGAGGTTATGTATGAATTTCTGAATGTATGAATTTTCTGAATTTTAAGTGTGTGCTGTTATAAGTGTATGAATTTGAGGTTATGTATGAATTTTCTGAATTTTATGAATGTCTGAATTTTCTGAATTTTAAGTGTGTGCTGTTATAAGTGTATGAATTTGAGGTTATGTATGAATCTGGTACCGCTCATGTATGAATTTGAGGTTATGTATGAATTTTCTGAATTTTCTGAATGTATAAATTTTCTGAATTTTAAGTGTGTGCTGTTAAGGAGAAAGGAGATACACGAAGGGGAGAAAGGAAATATGAAAGATACGAGAAGGGAGAAAGGAGATATGAGTTTGGAACATATTTCTTTTTATCTCCGAAGGACCTTTCTTTATTTAACTTTTGTATTAATTAAGACATTTAAGAGTCAGAGGAAGTGGAAAGGTACAACCGGTATTTAGAAATAATTCCTCTGAGCAGTTAATTTTGTAATAATTCACCTGAGAATAGCACTCCCCTTTAGTTAAGCCTGATTCAAACATACAACTAGCTGTCACATTGAAATAAATTTAATCATACACGGAATGATTCAAACATACAACTAGATGATGATATAACATATCATGCACGTATTAGCTTACATATGGTAAAGTAGCCCAGTGGTGTACATTACATATCTAACAATAATATATTCATTTTTTTTTATTTCTCTATTTTGCTCAACCTAAATTATTAAAAAAGTATATAAATATAAATGCCATGGCATATACATTTTCTTGATAACCCGGTGATAATATAAATATCAGACAGCTTTAATGCTCTTAAGATGCGAGTGTCCTGACAAATTCATCCTTGAGATGACTGTTTGATGCTGCTGCTCTCTCTGCCAGCAGTTCCCCTCCATCCATGAACCTTTATGAAAAGCGGATGTTATTTTTTGTGACTTTTCAAATGTAAATATGATTGAAGTGTAAAATTAGAATTTAACATTATTTTCAAGTAGTATATTGATAAAACTGAAGTAGAAAAACTGTTGAGATTGGTAAAAATGAATTGACTAATGCAAAATACATTATGGATCCTTAAAATCCTATGAATGAACAATTAAATCAAGTTCAAGTATAGCAAATACATTTTAAGTATAGGTTGTAGCAAGAAAATACTGATGAGGTTTGCAACAAAATAGTCAGGAATTGATGTGCCAGTAAACGCGCAAATAAAATACAAATAATAATTGCTCCAATTAGCCATGGATTTTCTTATCTAATTCAAAATCAACTGGACAAAAATAACAGAAGTATGTAACTCTAAAACCATCATGATGGCTTTCTGTTAATTGCATGTAACCCCTTTCTTTCTAATAAACTCTGCAGTTAAGAAGACAAATAGAAGTGAAATTCTTTCCAAAAACCCTCTTGGCTTTCTGTTAGTTGCATGCATGTGAATGCTATAAACTATGAGAGTCAGGTGTTATTGAAAATAACAGTACAATGTCACCGACGATCATTGACTACAAATTTGGGTTTAATTAAATTTAATCAAGCGTGGAAAATTTACCTCTTTTGAATATCCTGCCATACCAATCAGTTGTGAATCTCGAACATATCAATATAAGTCAACTGGTACAATAGGTTTCTGTACAAAGAGAAAAATTGAAAGAAAACTGGTCACTGTTGTAAATTATAGCGTGTAGGGATGAAAATGGATTGGATATTATTGATTTGTATCTGGAAAAAAAAAAATGGACATGGATATGGTCTGATCACTTACTAATGTGGCTTCTGTAACACACATGTTAAACCATTACCACACCGTTATAAGATGCAATCAACATGCAACAAACATCTAAGACAGAACTTTATGATGAAAATTGTAGAATAAAATTTTATAAATTTAAATAGCATATAAAGTACATAAACAGTTAGGTCTTCCCATTGACCAATATCTTTATTTTTTATCTAATGGTGGCATCAGATGGTGTGGCCTCTCACACACTAAACACTAAACCATTCCCTATAGAAAAGTTTAAAAGAGTAACTCCTGATAAGATGCTATCAATCTCACTTGAAATCCTCTAGTTGAGGCAATCCATGAGCTGTCAATTTCAAAAGAAGAGAAAATCCATAAATGGAATATTCAATTGTCTTATAAAAGAGTAGTAGAAATAATTATCGAGTGTTTGTTCCCTATAACCAAGTAATAGAATCTATCAGACACTGATCATTGACAAATATGAGAAACTATTTGTTATTTGGCCAGTACAGTACAGTAAATATATTGATGTTGATTTGCAAAAGAACCCACTAATGTATATGTGTCATAGTACCAACAAGAACCCCTAATTAGAAAAAGATAGATATTAGGCACCTTCCACTGAGACTGAGCGAATAGTACACGCGGGAGTGTTCATTTAACAAAAAGCAAAAGTAACATCCCATTTATTATTGTACTTTCTTTTAAACAAAACCAAAAGTTATAATCTTCCCAATTATAAATCGCAGGGTTAATCCAAAACCCACCAAAGCCATTAAAAATCAGTCAAGTAGTCAGTCAGATGCGAAAAGAAATAAAAGCAGATTGCATGCTCCTTTGTTGTCTAAAACAAATTAAACAGTAAATCAATTGACAAAGAAAAATAAAAGAAAAGGAAAGACAGTAATATACCTCTTTGAAGCCAGAGACAGACATACAGACAGCAAGAGACGCAAAAGTACAAATTTAGTTTTAAAGTTCCAATTTTTCTGAGAAAAGAAGACAAACCCTAAACCTTAAATCGGTTAGGTCAGTTGCAAAATCAACTAAGAGAGAAGAGAGATGGAGAGAAGAGAAGAGAGACAGAGAAGTTTCTAGAGAAACTGGAAAACAGTGATATTGGACTGAGCAGTGGGTCTCATATGTCATTGATACTGTAGCAACTACTGTTGATCTACAGTGCCAAATTTAAAGATCTTTTCATAGATGATTCATCTTTTTTATCTTTACAAAAGAGCGCATCTCATAATCACTCTAGATAAATAGGTTATTCTTCTATCAACGTTGATGGAGTTGTAATATCAAATAAGTTACATCACATAATAACAGATATAAAATAGGTTGTTTACCAAAGTATATCACTTAACCAAAGTTTTGTAGCAAGACTTGAATCGTAAATTCAAAATACAGAAACTATCCTGAAAAGGCTCAGAAAAAAAAACAGTTTTGCAAAAGAATAGAGAGGGCATTCAATATTACCTATCAACTGCTCTTTCAGCTTTGTCTGATTTTGCACACAGTAAAAATATTCTTATAGATAAGCTTCAATAAAATAATCATTAATAATCGTACAAATGCAAAGTAGTACCAACCAAACGAAATTGTCAATTTATATATCTACCTCCAAAACTGATAAAATATTTGATATTAGTTTCAAAGACTCACAATAATAGATATCCATGCATCAGGAGAAAAAATCCAATACAACATCAAAGAAAGAGCAAGTGCTCAACTAAAAGACAGAGAAAAGCATTCAGTGGTCTATTGATCTAAACAATTGCAAGCTAGAGAGACTAAGACATAACTACTCAAAATCAAGGTTCAAGGTTCCATCTGGATGTCCAGGTCAATCGACATAACTGTTGGAAACAATTTGGGATTGGCAAAACAAAAAAGAAGAAGCAAATTTACTTGATTGGTTCACTACCAATTTTCGCTCTTTCAGCGATCTGCTCTGCCTGAATTGCCTGGCGTCAATCAGCTCTGATTATGGCAGCGGAGAGAGGCCAGCAGGCGAGAGGAGAACACCACCAGCGGAGAGAGGGCATGGCGCAGCGATTGTAGAGGAGAGCGGGCGGGGAGGAGGGGTGCGACAGAGAGGAGGCCGGGAAAAAACCCTAGCGAGGGTTGGCGAAATGATTTGGTCGGGAGAGGAGGGAGGGGTAGTTATCCTCTGCGGAGTTCTATAAAACTCCGCAGGTGCGGAGCAAATGAACGGACCAGATTAACTCTCAGCCGCTTTGTGATCGGGTTAACGGAGGGGGCAGTATTATTGTGCTTTTAGATTCGTGCAAAGTTAAAACTAACGGACCACTAACGGATCAGATTAAAAGAACCGCAGTCTACGGAGCTTTTAAGCTCCGCAGAGGATAACGTTCCGAGGAGGGAGAGGAGAAGGTTTAGATGAACATTAACGGAGAGAGACACAGCGCGATTTCAATTTTTCCGTCTGTTTAACTTGAATCAGCGCTCCATCATATGCACGAATTTTAAAGCAATCCGACGATGGAAAATACCGTCGCAGATTTTGGAGTTAGCTACGCGTAGCACGCTAGCCAATTCCTATATATATATATATATAGGCTGGCTACTATGCTTATAACTCATTTTTGCATTTTCAATGTTCAAATAGTCGATCCGACCGTTCATCTTGTTCTCCATATTAATATGTGCTTGGAGACTAAATTTTACATTTTTCTGAATTTTTTTACTATTTATTAAGCCACTTTGAAAATTGCTGATCTGGGTGAACAGTAAAAACAGTGTTTCCAAAATTCTGGACCATATGATCAGCAATTTTCAAAGTGGCTTAATAAATAGTAAAAAAATTCAGAAAAATGTAAAATTTGGTCTCCAAGCACATATTAATATGGAGAACAAGATGAACGGTCGGATCGACCATTTGAACATTGGAAACGCAAAAATGCTTATTTAAGCATATGTGGGCATATGCTTATATAAGCATAATAGCCAAGCACTATATATATATATATATATATATATATAGAGTAAGGCTACGGTGCTTTGCAAAGTAAACCACCCCGTTTACTTCGGGCTACTTTTTGGATTTTGAAAATCCAAACAACCTATCTGAACCGTTCAACATGTTCTAAACATTGAAATGTGCTTGGAGACCAAATTTTACATTTTTTGGAATTTTTTTACTATTTATTAAGCCACTTTGAAAATCGCTGATCCAACGGCAAACAGTAAAAAACAGTAAAATTTTCTAGACCACCGGATCAGAAACTTTCAAAGTGGCTTAATAAATAGTAAAAAAATTCCAAAAAATGTAAAATTTGGTCTCCAAGCACATTTCAATGTTTAGAACATGTTGAACGGTTCAGATAGGTTGTTTGGATTTTCAAAATCCAAAAAGTAACCCGAAGTAAACGGGGTGGTTTACTTTGCAAAGCACCGTAGCCTTACTATATATATATATATATGAGCAGAACTAGGGTGAGCTGTGCTCACCAACGGGTTTGGTGAGCACACCTCCAAAAAATGGGTTTTCAAAGTTCAAATAGTCGATTCGAACCTTCCAACGTGTTCTTCATATTAATATGTGCTTGGAGACCAAATTTTACATTTTTTGGAAATTTTTTACTATTTTTTCCGAGCCCTTGAAAAATCAGTGTTTTTTGAATTTTTTTTTATTTAATTAAAAGCTGTGATTTTCAAGGGCTCGGAAAAAATAGTAAAAAATTTCCAAAAAATGTAAAATTTGGTCTCCAAGCACATATTAATATGAAGAACACGTTGGAAGGTTCGAATCGACTATTTGAACTTTGAAAACCCGTTTTTTGGAGGTGTGCTCACCAAACCCGTTGGTGAGCACAGCTCACCCTAGTTCTACTCTATATATATATATATATATATATATATATATATATATATATATATATATATATTATGCATGCAGTAGCTGGCATAAATTTTTGATATATCAATAAGGTTGAATCCGACGTAATTCTAAATTTGTACAAAATACTCTCCTTTCCAACGCATCAAAATTCGTGTGTACAGTTTCAAAAAACGAATTGGCAATTTTCAAAAGTTCTAACTTCAAATTAATAAATTGACTGATTAAATTAAATGTAAATTTATATTTTTTTATTCTTTTTGCAAAATTCGCGCATGCGCGCACAAAAAATCGCGTTAGGTAATTGCTTGACAATTTTCTTGAGATGACTATGTAACACCAATCTTCTAATTAAAGCTTATGTGCAACTTTGTTCAAAGCCAATCAAAGGTAAAGCACGACCAAAAATTAAATGACTCTGAAAACAGCTTGCACTAAAGACTTTTTTTTAGTTTTTAAACAAGATATGTTCTCTGGTACTTTTAAAACATGGGAGTAATATGGATGTAATTGGTGAGAATCAATTCAGATTAAATAAACGACAAATTTGGTAAAGCGAAAGTGCCGAGGAATAACTAGTTATGTTACCTAAAAATGAGATTGGTATTCATTCTTTGATTAGTCAGAACAGCTCTAGTTTTTTTTTTTTTAACTTTAGAAATTAAAAATTAATTTGTTGGAAATAAGTACACTAGTTGTTTTTTTCTCGATAAATGAATGAAACTGCATGAATGAGTCGGTTTCATCAGGGAGAGATCAATGGAAGCTTGGGTGGAAGAGAGAAAATAAAAAAAAAGAAATAAATCAGCTGAAATTATGAGATCGGGTACTGTTTATCCTGAAATCCCTGTAATCCTAAAATTCAGCCATCGAATTTTTTCAAGAACGCATCTCGAAACTGCTGGTTTTTCCTTACACACATCTCGGAACAGTTCAACGGCTGGATTTCAATTGCAGGGATTTCAGAATGAACAGTACCGACCACGAATTTCAGCAGATTTTCGGATCCAAAAAAGAGGATTCACGGGTTTCACAATATCTACTGGAATCGAATAAATGGTGGTCCATTTATTTTTGAATTTTCTGTGGCAAAAAAACAAAAAATACTGGAACGGATTAATGGTTCCGTCTCTCTATCTCACTATGAGATAGAAAAGAAAAAAAAAAAAAAAACAATCCGTCATGTTTTGGTTATTGATATTTAATTTCTGAAAATAAAAATAAAAAATTGGAATAGCTCTGAGTCGATGTGCACAAACACACAAGTTAATTGGAGTATAACTAGGGTGTTTTTTAAGTGCATCAAGTTTTTAATGAACTCAACTCAAAATTTATAAAATTTGCTTGAAACGATGAATTCAAACTGTTGAAATTTATCTATCGTAATACGAGTGATATGACAACATGCAAAAAAATAACTTTTGAATTAATTTAGTATAAAGTTAAGTGGTCAAAATTAGAAGGTTTATAAATTATTTTCCATTCATTTATTTTTTGAATGTTTTTTTACCACTTTACTATATACAAAATTAGTTCTAAAATTCTAAATTTTCGTAATTTAGATTCGTCGTTAGAAACCAATTCGATAAATTTTAAAATTAAATTTACCAAAAAGCACCTATGTTCTACCCAGTTAATTGAGTGTAATTCCCTAAATGGGGGGGGGGGGGGGGGTATAGACACCCAATATCACCTAGTCTAATACAAATAAATTTGTCTTCATAGACTTTGGAAAGTGTGGATATGCGCACCAAAGTAAATTAATTATCAAGACAAAAGTTGTGAATACCGGAGGGGACCAATGCATATATTTTGGAGCCTATGGTAATAGTATATGTTGTTTTTTAATTAAAGAGATGACAATAAATGAAAAGAAACCGTAGGAATGCAACTCCCCACTACAAGCCTAGAGCATTTACTACTGGAATAAAAATAATATTAACTGAAATTTAATAAAAAATTCAGCTATACATAAAACAGTAGGGGACATGATAAGTGATATGTCACACCTTCATCAACTATTCATCTATTAAAATCATGTCATCGATACTAATTTTTTAATGATAAGCGTCACGGACTTAATATTAGCCAAAAATTTTATAATATCCAAAAAAAAATTAAATTTCAAAATCTACACTCCATGCGGAGGATTTTTGAAATATGTCCAAACCGCAAAAATTTCCACAGTAATTCAACCTAAAACTGTAAAAAAAAATTGTGGTTTTGGAATTCCAAAAACCGCAAAAAAAGATTTGTGTTTTTGGTTTTGGAATTCCAAAACTGAAATTTATTTTTGCGGTTCTAAGTTTTTTAATTAAATAGAAATATTTATACTTTATTTGTTTTTTTATTGAATTATTAGAAATATTTTATATATTACTTTGAAAATAGATGGATCACAATATTTTCTGTATTTACCTAGAAGTGATTTTTGAACCGGATCAATAACTCAGATTCAAAATATTTTTTTATTTTTTTCTAATAACACAAAGAAATATTTTAAAATTTCTTACAGCCGCAAACAAAATCTGCCTGAAAAATGTTGATCCGGGTTATTTGTCGCAGTCTTTCTAATAAATCAAATTATATTATTTTATCTATTTTTTAAATAAATATATAAAATATTTGTAATATTTCAATAAAAAATAAAAAATAAAAAAATTATAAACATTTCTGTTTAATTTAAAAAAAAAACTTAGAACCGCCCAAAATCACTATATTTCTTTTGCGGTTTTAGGCTTTTGAACCCGAGAAAACTTTTGCGGTTTTAACAGATTTCGAAATTCCTCCTCATGGGATGTAAATTTTGAAATTTAATATTTTTGAATAAAAAATTTCAGTAATATTAGCCCTTTTTTACAATTTTGAATTTTGCGAAGATATACATTGCGTTAGGCAAAGATTCTTGCAAGAAAAGGGCGAACTTGGAAAAGAAAAATATATATAAATTATAGATTTTAACTGAAAAAAAAAATTAACTGAACTACATACAAAATCAGAATAATTAAGTTGCAAGACTCTTTCTTTGCAAGTAAACTAATATAACAACATTCAACATAAACAATCTATGAATAAGAAAATAAATATGTTTTTATGAAATTATTATTTTTCGGTCGGCTTCTGTTTTGGGTCCTTAGAGCATCTACATCCCTGATACTATTAGAGTTTCTAATCAATTTCTAATTCAGTTTCAGTTATGTGGGAGAGTTTTCTTATTTAGAAACTATGCAGTAAAATTTCTTATTAAGAAACTGTTTATAAACTCCATGCTGACTAAATTAATTTCTCCTTTTTAATTTATTATTGACATAACTTAATAGAAACTCTAAAATTAATTTCAGAGATGTGAGAGTTATAAACTTTAGAGACCTTATTTCTAAAAAATAGTTAATAGTTGTTTATAAACTCATTTGAGTTGCTGGAATGTAGATGCTCTTACTTCTTACACGGACTAGTCCGGTTCCTCTGAATTATCTCAAATTTCGAGTTTACATCCGAACCGTTTAATAGACCTCAATAATTGTTGTAATTAAAATTGTCGGTAAAAAGATAATCTTTATTTTGCAATTAATTAACAGTTGATATCTGATCAGACAGCCATCACAAATTAAATTATTGTATATAAGATACAGATATCTTGTGTTTATAAATTTTGATAAGCATTATTAGATGTTTCACTGTTTATCAAATTATTTTAAAAATCACACGCCCTCTATAACAAAATATAATAAATTTTCATGACTGCCATGACTTTTTTCTGAAAAATTTCTTTGTAACTGTTTTTAAACATTTAATCATTTGTGGAGCCAAATAATATAATAGTCTAAATAATAATATTTTCAATTATGTAGCATTCCAAAAAAAAAAAAAATTCAACTATTTGACTGTAGAAAATTAATCAGGAGCCTTTATGCTATGACTTCCTTCCTGGAAAAGAGCTATCAGTGGAGCAGAAACATAAAATAAATTTCATAAATTTATAGCCCCTATTCCCTATGTTACCATATATAGCGCAATGAAATAAAACAGGCTAGGCTAGGTAACATCGTTCGGCCAAGTATAATTAATGGAGATTACGTATTATACTGTCGTCATTGTAAAGTACATACATAATATAGGTATCTATATACCACTAGGCTGTGTACCTCTTTTTTTTTCTGATTTGGTGGTCCCATGTTCCAGCACGACTACCAATTGTCCCGCAACCTATATAATTGCATTAGTTAGTGTTAAGATAAAAAAGATCCTTGCAATTTCGGCCAAGTATTGATTGAATTCACCCATTTTTCAAGCATAGTCCGTCTACAATTCATTTGTTTTTGTTAGATGTTGAAATATACATAGGCGAATCCAGATTTTTTGTCAAGGAGACAAAAAAATATCGAGTCAGGTTTAAATAGTCAATCAGATTTAAACCCATTAACTAATTGAATACTCGATAAAAAATAAAGTTTTAACTTATACTTTTGCAGTGCTCTGACTTGTAATTTATGATGTTCTAGATTATAATTCTAATTATCAATCATAATTCAAGAAATTTATTTTAATTTTATTTCTAAATTTAACCTAAATTACAAATCAAACATCCGGAGGGGGCAAAAAAAATTCAAGGAGGAGGGGCAAAATCAGTTAGAACCGATAGGTCTTCACTAAAACTCAAAATTCAGGAGAGGACAACTGCCCCTCCCTGGTACAATGTGTGTCCATCCCTGGAAAAATATTTAAGTCAAATACACCCACCTATGCAAAATAAGAGGAACCTTTTTATCCTCTCATCTTACATTCGCCAAATGTATCTTCTTGATCACTTCATAAAAATATTTGTTGGCCTCTTTATTATGAATTCAGATCCAGTGCAATACCTTACTGTGTAAATGAGATCTGAGTCGTCTGTTTCAATCTAACACGAATTTTAAGATGGATCCCTATAATCTAAAAAGGTACCGAATTGATTTTGACTTGACTGGAAGTGTATTGTAGGAAAATACCCCCGACATTTTTATTAATATCCAAAGTTTAATACAAATTATTATTTATGCCCAGATTCTGAGCCAATTTCGAAAAATGCCCAAGCCGGCCACAAAATGGCCGGCTTACCCTTTTTTTTTTTTTATACACAAATAATTTTATATTTAAACTTTGGATATTAATAAAAATATCGGTTTAATCTTTAAAACTTATTTTTGTTGTTTAACGCACTTTTGCAATTGTTTAAATATTTTTCTGTTTATTTTTTATGTTGTACTACTATTTTAATGTTGTAATATTTTTTGTTTAGCATTATCATGATAATTTATTTTATCTGTAAAATATAAAAATAGTATCATAAAAGCACACATACAAAAGAACCGAAATATAGAATAATCCATATATACCAAACATAAATAGTATATCAAATATAAATAGTACAAAACTAGTACAAATACAACTAAAACTGAGAGGGGGTATATCGCTGAGGAGGTACTTCGGCGTTCGTCCGGCGCCAGCGCGGCCAGGCTCTGTCCCAAAGCCCGTGTCCACACTAGCATCGACAGATCTGAGGATCTGCTCGGCGGTATCCCATCTGGCATCACCCGTGGAGACTGGCTGTACTGGCGGAAGTGTACTGAAGATAGATGCGGCGAACTCAGTCCCAAAGCCAGACTGAGTATGAGATCCGCTACCACTAGTATCTCCATCATGCGGCATCTCTGTGCCATATCGGGATACTGCCGGTGCCGACATAAAATCCTCATCGAATACCCCGAAGTCCTGGAACATATTTATTTTCTTTCTAAGTGATTTTCTCTTTCAGCAAAAATTAGCAACCTATCAATTACGAACGGCAGGATTTGAAAAAGTGACAGAGAACTGATTCTACTAAAAAATGTATACTATAAAAGAAGAAGAATTACTGATTTTTTATTACATTAAAATCAAATGTTTGAATAAAAACTATTGAAGTCAAAGGATATTTGAGAGTAATGATTTGCGAATTACTCGCGAATTATTGGTTCTTTTTGTGATGGCGAACCAAACGTTGAATTATTCAGTTGATCAAACTTTGACCGAATTATTCATGAATAATTTGTGAATTTTTCACGAATTTTATGAATTATTCGCGATTTTTTCCCATAACTTTATTTTTGGTTTTTTTTTGCTCCCTTAGGACTGAGATCTCTGGTCCGGATGATTCCGAATCATTTACGAATTATATTCAAATTATTTCCGAATCACGAAGTTTTTATCCCGCCGAACCGAACCCGAATAATTCATTTGTCACTATGCTTATATAACATTAGCCACATGTAGTAATATTCAACTTATGTCACAAACGATCCAAATCTCAACTAGGATGTTATAGTGATATAGTCTTAGGAATTTTGGTGACATTATTATTATTTATTAGTTGTGTGAGATAGTGAGATTGAGTTGAGATAATGGCGGCATGGCAAAGGTTATTATTAGTAGTTCCATCCACCATGCATCCCTCTCTTTATATCCATGTCTCTTTGGTTTTTGAGTCATAAAAATAATGGGTCTGACAGGATCTCCAACCCAACCAAAAAAGCCATAAATAAAAATCTGGAAAAGAGCAAAAGTGGGTCAGATTCAGACTCAGACGGTGTTAATAGCTAGTGTGTGACCTGTGATGGCTGTACTCTTGACCTGATTTGTACGGTCCTAATTTATGGGTCCACCCCGCTTCTCCCTCCAATTTTTTTTTATTATAGAAATTTAATAATAATTATATAAAATAATAGATAAATTATCTGAGAATTTAGATAAAACCCGAATTTATTGATTCGGCTCCGTTAAGTTTGATTTTTTACAGTAGCACATGATTCATTTCTTTATAAATAAAATAGAAGTAAAGAGATTTTTTATAATAGGACATGGTGCCGTCTAATAGTATAACAAAAAAAATTAAATCAATAATTCAGTTCTAGAACTGAATCAATAATTTGGCTCTGTTAAATAGGATTTGTTTCTTTCTATGACATTGAAATATCATCCCTATTCATCCATTTCTCAATATTATTTTTAATTAATTTATGTGAATAAATAATTCTGTTCTCGCTGTGGCTCTGTGCTCACATCTTTCCAGGAAACAAACTCATGTTGTTGCAACAGTAACACTGCACCTCTGGCCCTCTGCTCTGCCATAGGCAACCATGTGAGGTGCCAACTCCATGTTCTTCAGAAATGACAAAGGAGTGTCGATAGAGAAATATATATAATTTTGTTTTTTGAGGTGAGAAATATATATAATTAGCAACCATCTTTAATGCTTACCTTCTTAACTACACTTCCACTTCTTCGTAATGTGCACGACATATGATGTAGATATATGATATTTATCTATTCAATTATCATGACATGTTACTTGCTCTCTCAGCACTTGTTTGAGGGATCAGTTTACCTGTACCTTTATAGCATCATGATCCCTTTTGTATTTTTTTTTTTTGCCTTTTTATAACAAGCAAGTTGGCCACAAAAAAACTATAAAAGTTTGTTTTTTTGTTGATCATTTTATTCGAAGAAGAAGTAATAATATGAATGAAATTATACAGACAAAGATGTCATGTCATGCCAAGTTGTACCAAATAAAACTAGATCAACAAAGAATAATATTATAATTATTAGACTTGAAGTAAAATAAAACCTATGTATGTCATACTAATTTCAATGGGGATGAAAATTTATTAACAAATACTTTAATTGTGATGTTGTTTAGAGGGGTATCTGCTATGAGGCCAAACAAGTTTCCTGCTCATAATTTAATTTTGATTTAACGTTTCACCCTATCTCATTATTGAAGAAGCGCACAGCTCTCATATTTTGCTATTAAGATGTAAGATCAATCCAACTCCATCCGAAATATAATTAATCATGAACCTGAATGATTTAGTACACATCATATTTTGCTTGATTTTGACCACATCTTCGTCATCGATATTATATATTATCGCGATTAATATCGTTGTCATCGTCGTTAATATTTTAATGTAATTATTGTTGTTATTATCGTAGAAGAAGTGATTGTACAAGTATTAATAACACAAAAAACAAAAAAAATAATTAAAAATAAAAAAAGACAACAATTTTACTAATAAAAGGTAAAATATTAAATATCATTGATACTTATGATAAAGCAGTAGCAACAATGAGTATGATAAGAATGACAGTGAGGACGAAAAAATAACAATCACGCCATTGACTTAGTGTAGTAGTACAAATATTCATCTCTCTACGGAGAGATACATGTTTAATTCTCGAAATATCAAATAAAAAACACAAAGTGTATCGGAACTCTTTAATGTTAAAAAACAAAGCAAGAACAACGACAATCTACATTCATAACAATGGTAGAAATTACTTGAGAAACCTCAATAACAGATTCAACATAATATTTGAAATCAGGCTAGAGAAATTTTTCAAAAAATAAACAAAAATACCGTGTACCAAAAATTTATGTAGAATATTATTTGATGTTTGACGTTAAATATAGATAATTGTACTTTCCAAGTTAATTAATAAAAGGTACAACTTAAAACAAATTCCGTCATTTTCACAAAACCATATAAATAGTACTGGTGATCACATTTTAGAAGTCTAATTTAATCAAATTTGCAAGTTGCTTGGGTCGTAATCGATATTATTAAGTTAATGAATTGTTAATGGATCCCAACTAATAATTATATCTATTTCAATTACTTTTATTACTATTAAATTCCGATTTAATGGTTAAAATGATAAAAATAACAAAAAAAAGGATAATGATAAAATTGGCGACAACAAATCAATTATAATTGTTTCTGTGCATGTCTCTCATCTCACTATCTATTTACATCAGACTTAATTTAGTAGAGTGTGAATAATAACAGGCCTCATGTTTAATAGGCTATGTTAAGAGAAGTTTTTTAATACTTAGTATTTAGGATATTTTAAGAAGAAGTTATTTATAAGTTTCTCGGAATTTCTCATAAAATTGTCTCTTGTTTTTTGTTTTTTCTTAGAACCCTAACAATTTTGATATAATTTGTGAGTCAACCGAAGATCATAGGTAGCTAACGACTTAGGCTCTCTCTTGGCATAACACAAGTGATGACAACTTGTTTTCTCTATTTCCGTTTATATATGCTCAAGTCGAAATGTTATATTTTTCATTTGGTCATCAGTATCCTCTAAGGTAGCTTTTAGTATATATTGTGAATTTCCATGTATATTCTCTATTACAATATGTTTTCGATGAGTGTTGAAGTAATGAATGTACACAAATTGAAGCAACTAGTAACACTTGTTTTGAATTAACTTAGATTCATATGTGTGTACTATATTATGAAATAAGTCAGATATTCATGGTAAGCATGAAAAATACTATCCTCTGCTTTCCCGTTAGCCGTTGATTCCCTACTCTTCTTTCCTTAGAATTTCCTTTCTCGAAATCTAGGTAATAAAAATAGCTTATTCTTTCTTTTCAAAAGCTAAACACAATTCTCTTTTACATTTTTTACAGCAGATGGAAGGAACTCTTAATTTAAAAATCAAAAGATCGATCATATCACAATAAAATGCACACGAATTTATACTAATCGTCCCCTGAACTTTAGGAACCGTTTGCGCAGGTGCTAGCCGTGCAAAATGTATATATTCTATTTGATTTAGTTCATGCACTGCATTAAATTAAGAGATCGACTAACAATCCCCTAAACGTCCCCCTAACGGTCAAAGTACAACTGTCAGACATCTATTCAACATTTCAACATATATTAATTCACATACAAAATGGAAAGTATTCATACCTATGATATCAAATATTCATATATAATTCATCAAGTATTCATACCTAAAATATCAAGTATTAATTCACATACAAACTGGGGACCATTACTTTTCGGGGGCAGTAACTGTCAGACTGCATTGGGGACCACAACAAAAAAGTCACATGGATCACACCACCAGTGCTACATTCATTGATTAAATTAATTCACATACAAAATGAAAAGTATGAATACCTAAGATATCAAGTATTCATATATAATTCATCAAATATTTATACATAAGATATCAAGTATTTTAAAAAAACTGGACACAATACCTACTCATTTTTTACACGTTTTTCAAGGTAATTTTTTTTTCTCCGTTCAATCTAACTAATTTTTGGGACGATCTATGAGGAATTTTGCAAATCTAAAACCACGAACGTGTTCTACACAATTTTCTCTTTCAAATGAAATCCATGATGACATACTTTTACATGTTTTTCAAGGTATCAAATATTCAAAATGAAAAGTATTCATACCTAAGATATTAAATATTCATATATAATTCATCAAGTATTCATACTTAAGATATCAAGTATTTAAAGAAAAAACTGGACTCATCTTTTACACGTTTTTCAAAGTGATTTAATGATTGACAAAGTTAGTTAGAATGGAGAGGACGTTTAGGGAACTAGAGTGCGGGGGACAACATATTTACTCTTAAATTAATTCCCCAAAAAATTGTTGATCACAACTTGCTGCAGAATTCACAACTGAAATAATGCAACGGGAGATCTTGTAACACTACTTGCGGAAAAAGGAGAAAAAATAGCAGCCCCGCATTAAATGCTACGAAACCGTACTCATCACGCTAATTGCAGTTTACTAAAAACCGCAGAATTCCAACGTAAAACGACTCGTGGCCACTGAGGCAACTGACCAGGTTTCCAACTCAATCCACGTTTACTAAAATAGTAAACCAACAAGACAAAGTGAAAAGGAAAAAAAGAATCAAATTAATGAATCCATTTAAAGATTTAAACTTTAGAATAGATCTGAAACGTAGCGCGCGTCAAACACTCAAAACTAAACAAAATAAAGAAACAGAGAGGCGCTATAATTGCTGTTTCTGGTGCATCTCTCATCGTGCCTCCAGTTAACATCTATTACTTATTTAAATAAATGATGAATCTTGGAAATAAAATATTTGCATTAAGTACACATACAATATAGGCTGTACGGACAACGATATTAGATTAGACTATTGCTCATGAAAGGAGAAAAACTAACTGCCGTTTATACAAAAAAAATATAACCAAATGGAAGAAGAAAACTTCCTATAACAAAAAAAAATTCAGGTAAGTAAACGAAAAAATATTAAAAGGAAGTTAGCTGAACAACAACACATACATCAAAGGTTATCAAACTGTTTTCTCATTCATGTAAACAGCACTGGTATTGATGACAGTTTCGGCTCGTTACATACCGGACACGCCGTAACAGTCGCATCACACGCATCACATAAGCACAGATGCCGACACGGAAAAACCAATCTGGTCGTGTCCTTCCGGCACAATCGACACGCAAATGGACCTACTGGCGAATCATCCCGACACGTCGACTGGACCTCATCGGTATGCCCATTCCCTCTTCTAACACATTCTTGTCATATCCATTTTTGAGAGCATGTTCCATTTTGGTGTGCAATTTGTTTACAATCGACTCGTTGTTTCTGGCAATGCTGATCCATTTCTGGTTCTCGGCACTTAATTGACTGAGTCTTTGTTCCAGTTCAGCATTTCGCCTTGTTGACACCTCGAGTTCAGCTTCTTTTTGAATCAGCCACTGCATTGTGGGACCCTTCGCAATCTCTGACATGATGGCCTGCTGGAACGCCTTGCTCTCTTCTTCAATAGCAAATAGCATCTTCTGCACCTATTTTTCACCATCACAAAAATCAGTCAATGAAATAATCACCAGAAATACAACATAAAATTTTTAATTTAAAAAAAAATTATGAGCATTCTTTTTTTTTTTGTGGTGAAGGATTAATCAACATACCTCAAGTTGAAATATCTTGCTAGTATCAGCAGTATGCTGCTGTAAAATGGCTGCGATTTCGTGGTGAATACCAGTCAACCCAGAACCCGGTAAAGTCAGCCTTCCACTAGTAGAGGGCGAACCCGTCCCCACCAATCGGGTCTGGTTGACACTCGGAGCTCCGGTTACCACGCCGCGCAATGTAGAAAATCCAGTATTCATCTGAGGAACCCTTATGCTGGTATTTCCACAAACAGGTAACGGGCACAAGAAGGTCGAACCGCCGGGGATGGAATTAAATCCAGAATCCATCAATCGGGGTTGTTTAACGGGCCTCTGCGCGTAAGAGCCGATCATCTGAACTGGGTTCACTGGTGTTTGCTTAGGCGGGGTTACTCCGGCAAGTTGCACGTCAGAAGAGAAGGTAGGCGGATATTGAAAAGCCATGAATGGATAGTTATCACGAGCTCTTTTCTTGACTAAATTGGCAGAAGCGTTGTAAGTAAGTTCGCTAATCTGTGGCGCTTCTTCTCCTGAAAACTTCTTCATGTTATTCATGTTGTTGCTGTTGATGTTATTATAACCTGAAACAAGAGGAAGTAGAGAGGAAACAGAAATCAGTTCCCGCATTTTCTCTCGTCTTGCTTTAAGCTCGTTTCCAGGGAAAACTATTTATAAAAGAAATAAATTGGAAAGAAGAAAAGGAAGAAAGATGTGAGAGGCTAACCGAGAAAAGCGGTGCACGCGGGAAGCTCCTCGATTTGGTTTGTTCGCGCAACTACACCTCTGCTTTTCGAGATAAAATAGAAAAACAGAGAATCAAGACGTATGCTTTACTAAAGAAAGTAGGTTTCAAGAACTGAACTTATTGGAGAAAAATAGGAGGAAGAATAGTTTTTTTTTTTTTTTTTTCTGTTTTTGATATTTTCTTTTTCTAACCTGTTGTACAAATCAGGCTCAAAACTGCTCGTTCCATAATCAGATTGAACCGCCATTTTCGATTCTTTTCTAATAACTTCCTTTTCTATTAACTTCTTGTTTCTCCGCGCTGGTCGCTTGATTTATCCTATTTTGGTACATATATATATATGTATGCACAAGAGAGAAAAGAGAAGAGAAATGGTGTGATTCGTGCAAAGTGGGCTGTATATATATGCCAAAGAGAAACAAAGAAAAAGCGAGAGAGAGAGAGAGTAGATGACACGTCTGTTTAGGTGCGCTCAAGGGAAACAAAGCGACAAAAAAGATTGGATAATGCATGCCCATGATTTTTTAAGTAAATCTTAATTAAAGGAGTAATTTTTAAATTAGCAAGATAGCTAGATATACCTGATTAATTGTATAATATTAGCTGATAACGATCCACGAAATTAAACCCATCTAAATGTCAATAGGAGCTAATAACGCAATTGACCTGGTCTTATATCTGTTTCAGTTTTGTGGTTCAAGTTAAAAAATTCTAGAGTTAGAAATGGCTTTTCCAAGATTATCTTTCTTTTAAATGTTGCATGTTTAGTTTCTATAAAAATAATTTTCCGGATGAAAATTTGTAAAGTATTATTTTTTCAGAATTTGATGCATGTCAAAAGCTGAATTTTCTATTAGTTGTATTTTAAAATGTGTATTTTGATTTTTTTTAAATGTTACAAATAAAAGTATTTTCGACGTGTTGTTGTAAGCAATCTTTTACGCTGTTTGATTAATTTGCAAAACATGTAAATATTGAATTTTATAAAAAAAATTTGTTTGAGATGTACGTAGGTTTAATTATTATGTCCGAAGGTCAAAGAAAGTCAAAAATACATATCATGATAAGTTGTACAAGATAATCGGATACATGATCTACGCAAGTTATAAGGAATGATTTGATACATAAAGCTCTTGAAGATATTGATTAGATGCTGTACCATGGAGATCTCGAAGATCATGCTTTGCTATTTTTATTTTATCAATTTTAGTTTATGTCTAAAAATGTAGTAAACTAGATTTGAGGTTGTAACTGCTTTAGTCTAGCCGTTGTGGGGTTGAAAATCAAATTCAAAATTCAAATTAACTAAAAAGATCAATACTGAAAACTAAGCATAAGCAAAATAAATTTATTTTTCACCGGATAATAAGAAGATGCATTTTTTAGATTTTGCTTTTTTAAATGCTAAAAAAAAATGATGTCAGAAGTCAGAACTCTCGGTTACAATAGGTACAATTTAACTGCGGGATCAATATCAGCTCCGTTTTAAAAAAAATTAGCAACAAACAAACAAACAGTCAAACCGAATTAATGGCACGTTAACCTCATTCGCTAGCACTTCCTATAATCCTATTTATCAAAATTATTTAATTAATTCTTTAGCAATAGTGGCTAACTGGCTATTCCTAATTAATTAAAAGAAAAATAAGGTCAGCTAGAAAGGCAAGATTAGGAGCGTATCATGGTTCATTATTTAATTCTTTGTAGTATGGGCCCGCTTTTGCTTTGAAAAATTAGCGGTGGAGATCTAGAAATGGTATGCACAAATTTAGGTTCAATTTTCTATGATTCCTTCCCCTGATCCAATTGAATGAATTTTATATATAATCGCCCGACTTGTAATTAAGAATTCTTGTTCCTAGTGCGATGCAGAGAGGTTCCTTTAAAAAAACAAAAATTAATTCATCTTTGAGGTCCTGTTCATCTCTGTTACTCTACGTGTGGGGAAAAAAATTCAGTTCAACTTCGCGAAATCTGTCCCACACGCACAGTAAACATCAGATCAAAATTTCATTTCCTAGGTCCATTCCCGTTCCCGTAGGTGCACCGAACAGGCCCTGAATATTATCGCTTACTGTTTAGATTATTAGGCACAGCTAGCCTATGAAGTATTTTTTTTTTTCAGGATTGCTTCAGACTCGTACTTATCATTAGTTGGAATTTTGCTTGGAAATAATTAATTATTTTCCAAGTTTACTATTTTTGTTCATTTTAAACTAAATCAAATCTTTGTCATTGGAAAAATTGGCTATCTTGATCGCTAATACTGTTGTTGTTGCTGCAAAGTATATTAAGATTGGGAAGCACTATTCTCAGGACTTGCTTTAAAATATTCAGGACAATCCAATTTTTTTTATTCTTATACCACCTTTGCTTATTAATGCTTTCCTGATTTTTTTTGTTTTAAACTTAATTAATTTTTTTCAAAGGTAACTATCTAATTAATAGAATAATTGCCCAGCGATTTAGCCCCCTTTTATGGAAACAAGTAAATTGTGTTTTTTTTTTTTCAAATTTAATTTTCTATGAGTTACATTCATATAGTGTGAACTATAATCTATCATGAAAACTAATATAATAGTATCAAATAATTCAAGAACCTTCATAACAAACAAATCATCATGCACTTGCGTAGTATGAAATATTTTGAAAAGTATATCTATTTGATATTATGAAAAATATCAGACATTAGTAAAATTAGAAAACTAAATTTGTAAATGTATTTTTCATTTCTTAAATATCACATGTATCATATTATAACCAATTTGAATGATGTTTACCACTCAATCTAACCATTTTAAATTTTTAATGGTGTAATTTTATCGACTTTGTGGTAAAACTACTAATTGAATTTCAAATTGATTCAAATATCAAAATAATTTTAATTTTTTAATTTAAACATTTTCATTTTCAAAATATCAAATGAATGTACGCCATATAATTACTCCAATATATTAGAAAAATCAATTTTGTTGTACCATAACAATTTGGTTGCTATGGAGGATTATGATTTATTTGATAATGGTATATTAATATTATCTTTGAAAAATAAGAATGAAATTTTAGAAGAAAAAATATACTACTTTCAATACCAAGGATTTATTGGTGCTTGCATAGTTATTATATTCATTTGTTTTTTTTTTCTGCCAGTTACAAGTACCAGTTTTATTCAATTTAATTGCGCTTTATTAACCTTATTTGATGAAATCTTAATGGGCGTATTCTGAGGTCGTAATATCTAATATTCAGGTCATTATTTTTTTAATGTCGGTTTTGTCCTTAATAAATACCTTCTTATTTTTACCTCTAATTAAATGTTTTCTAAATAAATAGGTAACACGGTACTTCTTTCATCCTATTTAATATTAAAGTAATAAAAAGGGTCTTTATTTCAAACAACGGTGAAAAATATAACTCCATCTCCATGTTTGTAATCTCTTCTTTCATTTTCTTTGCCAAACCGCGTTAATCAGAAAATTAAGTGCATTCAATTAAAAAATAAATAAAAGCATAATATTCTACCTAAAGTCTAAAGCAGAACAGTTTCAACTTTAAGGGGGTGTTGTCAATGAAATGAATTATGAAAAGGCGCTATCGCCAATTCCCTCTAGACACTGCACATCTGATCCGCTACTCCGCTAGCTATAAGCCTATAAGTCTATATCAATTACCTAATGAACTATAGTAGGATAGTAGTAAAGAAGAGAGGAAAAAGGTAGCTCTCTTTTCGCCTAATTTTCCTCTGTTAATTGATTGGGTATATAATCATATCTGACGCATTTAAACTCAAATCAATGGAAACAGCGTGACCTTGTTTTATGGCAAGGACTACCCCACCACCTAACCCTAGCAGGCTCTATGCTGTACATACTCTACCTTGCATGTACAAATACTGTTCACCTATGTTCAATGAATGAGGCTTATGGTAACATGCATATTACTAAGAGGAGGGTTCAAATGCCTCCATTTTTCATGCCTCCATCATGCCTCTATTTTAAAAACTTTAATAACTCAAAATTTAAAACTAAAAAATCAAAATAAAACCGTTGGATATGATTTACATCATTTTATCTATGCACGTGTAAAAAATTATGACATTTCAATTTTGTTTTGGTTGTCATCAAGAGCTTGTAAAAAATGTACTAATATGGATAATTTCTAGACGTTGAATTTTCAACTTATTGATTCACATAAAAACAAAATTAAAATGTGAAATTTTTTATGAGCACATAGATAAAATGATGTAGATCATATCCAACGGTTTATTTTGATTTTTAAGTTTTAAATTTGGAGTTATTAACGTTTTTAAAATGGAGGCATGGTGGAGGCACAAAAAATGGAGGCATTTGAACCCTCCTCTATTACTAATTAGTAGACATTGTTATGGATCCATATCTCTATTTAAAAAGTACAAACAGTCTATCTTAATTGTTAAACGTGATCTCCATAGAAAAATATATTTGAAAAGCAAATTTTTTATTTTTTAGAATTTGTTTACTATTTTTTTTATATAGATAAAAAGTACTGCTTTCGATGGTCCAAATTTTTTTGATCAAATGATTTTTCACCTATCTATAAAAATAGAAAAAATTATAGAAAATAAAAATTTGGTCTGTAAATACATTTCATAAAATAGAGATATGTATCCATAGTACGGTCCAGTGGCGAATCCACTTATAGTGAATGGGGGTCAATTGACCCCCATTCATTTTCAATTTTTTTTTGTATTTATACCTTCTTTTAATATTATTAAACTAAAATATTATGGATAGTGTGAAATTAACCCCCATTCGTAGTATAAAATTTTTATATGCTTGATCCCCATTCATGTTTGACCCCCATAGTCTGAAAGTCTGGCTCCGCCCCTGGTACGGTCCATCCATAATATGCATATCATCTATCCTCACTCTTTTCTCAGACTTGCATATATCTACTTGCATGTAATGGAGCGTCCCCATGCCTGTACAATAAATTTGATGAACTCCGAAAGATTTATAAAAGATTATCAGACAAATTTATTTATCATGACTGATGACTTGAATCTTTTTATTTATGATTAAACTTCCAGCATGTAGCCCCTAAAAAATTGACATGCAAATTGCAAGCAGCTAACGCATTAACATCAAGACATGAGAAAGGAAAATTAACCTATCACCGTTCATGTATCATGCATGCTTTGCTTGTCATAGCTAAATCCTATCTTTTATTTATAAACAATTATTAATGCTACTGACAATGAATTAATTGGCCGGTTTATGTGACATAACTAAAACCTACTTTTGTATGAATCCATGCAACTATGCAAGTGCTTCCACGCAATATCAATTAAAGAAAACGATAATGTAATGTAAAGTAACACTCATCAGTTATCTACTTATCTGGCATGGCTTTTATTTAGAAAAGATAGACACAGTACCTGACAGGCTCACACTGGCACACTGCTACTTTACGAAGCAATTCTGTTGCTTCTCATTCTCAGCAAATTAAATTAAATAATGGTACTCTGTTTTGCTCGGTTGCTGTGTGCCTAGGGTTCTTTTTCCCTTTTCTTTCTTTTTCCTTTTTCTTTAATGAATTTGTATATTCTTTTCTCTTATCTTTTATTCCTTGACTGGAGACAAAGTAGTGAATTCTTCCCTCCACATCACAGCAACCGATACATACAGTCTGCGCGCGTTTTATTTGCTAGATAGAAGCAGGACAAAAAGAAAGAAAGAAATGTTATAGTAACCTAGGAACGTAAACCTAACCTAGCTGACACACCACCTATAATTAATCAACCAACCATGTTCATACTTTATTCTCACAAGTTGCTTGTACTGGACTTTTATCTTTCGCTAGAAAGAAGAGACGGATCTCATTTCTTACATTTCTCTTGCACCAACCAGATTAATTACAAGCAAATAGTAGTTAGTAGTTAGAGCTATCTGTGTTTTTATATCACTTGCTTAATTTCATGCATGTGCTTTGTGCGTTGTGATTTCAATAAACAATAAGTTTGTATCCTCGTAGAACACCGAAATTTTTATTTACAACATAATAAAAAAAAAATAAACCAAAACACCTATGTTTATGAGAAATACGATTTCTACCCAGACCGCTCTTGCATTCTGCGGCCTCAAACACTGGGGTCCGCACAATGCCAATGCGGACCAGTCAGGGGCCGCACAATGCCCCTGCGGCCAAGTACGGACCGTATTGCCAAGTACGGCCAAGTATGGACCGTATCACTTAGTAGAATAAAAGAAATCAAAATTACAAAAGATATGTTTCTATTCTGTTCAGGAGTCGTTTATAGGAGTGTAAGAGTGTTTGGAGATGATTGGAGGCCAAGTAATTTGATCTGGATACAGCTGTCACGAAATCCAATGAAATGTTTCCTCCAATACGGACCGTAACGGGTTGTACGGGCTGTATTGCCCCTGTGCAAAAGTTGGATACTCCAAGAGTTAATGCGTATACCTTCTTGCTGGTCCGTATCAGGTCTCTGGGCCGTACTAGCTGGTACGGTCCGTACTAGAGACTTAACTTCAGTGCTATGCTATTCCTATTAACCCGATTCTTGCTTCATATGATGTAAAATAGTCCCAATTTCTGCAATAAAACATAAAGTAGAACAACAATAACCGATTTCACGTAATAATTAAACATAAAGGTAAGAAAATAAAACAAAATTTAAGTCAAAATTCTACGTAAATCAAGATTGTTTTGACCTTGATCAGTTAGTATGTAAAACTTAGTTGTAGTTATTTAATATAATAGTTGGGATGACCACAACCTTCTTTACAAAAATAAAGTCTCCTTTTTTACAATGTAATTGCGATTTACCAAACACCAGCATTGTTCACGAACTATTTTAAAAACTATAATTAGAAAAAAAAAACAATTTAGGGAACTAATTTGACTTTTTTTTTTTTTTTATAAAAACCATAAGTACTGAATAGGCTATTCGACACCTTTCATTTACATTTAAACAGTACCGGATAAGCTATTCGGTACCACCCGATTTTACTCTTTTATTTGACAAAAACTATGAAAAAGTTGTGAAACTGAAAGGTACCGAATAGGCTATTCAATACTATTTAAATGTAAATGAGAGGTACCGAATGAGTCCGACTAGTATGACATCGGTGTCATATGACACTAATTCCAAAATTGATTGAATAGACTTTAAATGACTAATCTAAACTGTTCAAACTGATTTACTTTATGAGTGATGCGTTTACATGCAAATATTTTATATTTTCGAGTTATTTTAGTATCAAATCAAGCGGTAAAAAATGTTGAAAAATGAATGTATTAAAATTAACTTAAAAACTCACACATTTGACCGCTTGACTTGATACTAAATAATTCAAAAAATTATAAATGTTGCATGTAAACGCACAACTAATGAAGTACATCGGTTTGAACGGTTTGGATTCACCGTTTGAAGTTGATTTGATAGGTTTTGAAGTTGGTGTTATATAAGCTGAAATGACACTGATGTTATACTAGCCATACTCGTACCGAACAGCTTATTCGGTACTTACAGTATTTGTAAACAAAAAGATCAATAAAGTTGATTCCTAAATTTACTTTTCTAATTACGATTTAAAAAAAAATTCATTATTCCCTGGTCACAAGTTAAAAAGTTGTTACCTATAAACTATAGCCCGTAGGAAAATAGGTTGCATTTAAGTGTTTGATTATGTCATGTTTCTCTTGAATGTTCAATCACTGTGTCAGTTTATATATTTTTTCTTTTTATTTAGGTACGTCCGTACCGGCGCAAGATCTGTTTCAGTGATTGAGATAAAATTGCGAGAGATTCTTTACCTGAATTGTGATCAAAGGTTAATCTCAATCAAATATCCATGTCGTACTATAATTTGCCGATTTTTTTATTAATAAAAAAAACTATATATATATATTGCAGATGGGGAACAGTTTGATGCAAATTTGATATATAGGTAGAATGGGACAATTTAACGTGTCCCACAAATAAAAAGGATTTTGGATTTTCGTCCACTCGAAGTCAGATTGTTATTTCGGTGTTGTAGTATATGAATTTGTGAAACGAAATAAATTATTCCGTCCTACTTATATATTGAAATTTCATTGATATATTTTTTTTTCCGATTAATAAAAAAATCGGCTATAAGTTGTCAACCTGTACACATCTCTGCCATGATGTCTCTTCCGTACCGGACTATTGCTTTCCATTATGCTGTATTCGATCAATATAAAAACACCTACAAATATAGTTTTAAGTAAATTGATTACATAATTAATATATATTCTGAAAGTTCTTTTTTACATTTATTATAGGCAAGAAGTTTTTAAGAGGTTGATTGAAGGGAAAATTGGCCTCTAATCTGAGCCATAAAATTTGATTTTGAATTCTGATATTATCTTTCATCTTTGTCTTTCTCTTGTGTCACTCTCCACGCCCGTTTATTGGGAAATTGCAATGCACCTAAGGGAGAACAATTTGAATTTGAAAGTGCGAAAAAAATGAGATACATAAAAGACAACTGGCGAGAAATTAATAGAAAAATATATAGTGACACGATTGATGCCGAACTATGAAATAGTGACCTCGACAAACATATCCGATAGTGGTTAATTAAAAGTAAATTCTTAATTACCAATTAGACATAAAGGCCGTGTATTTTATAAAAAGGAAATGACTCGAATAATATTGTTTAAATTATATTCGGTAATATGCATATTACGAGAGCAGCTTGGGTTCGATGGGTTTCGGGACCGTCCGATCTGCTTTAAGATTCGTGCGCACAAACTTTAAAGCAGCAACAAAAGTTGCGGGCGCGAATCTTAAAGCAGATCGGACAGTCATCAAACCCATTGAACGTACTTTGAGTCCGATGGACATTGGACCCAAATTGACCTGGCATATTACACGGTGGCTGCTCTATATACTCACAAAAGAAGGAAATGACTCAAATAATATTGTTTAAATTATCAATAATAATATGCATATTATACAATGGTCTGCGCTATAAACTCATATCTCCATTTATAATATATAAGCAGTCGATCTGAATTGTTCAACATGATCTTCATATGAACAAAATTTTACTACTTTTTTAGATAGATAGAAAATCGAAAATTTGGGACCATCCGAAAGCAGTGATTTTTTGCCTATTAAAAATAATAAAAAAAATCTAAAAGGAATGTAAAATATAGTATACAAGTATATTTTCATATAGAAATCATTTTTCACTTCCGAATTGATTATTTGAACTGTAAAACTAGAGATATGATTCCATAGTACTGGTCGATCCGTTATATGCATATTATTGTAGCCTCACTCATATTTGATTGTTATTTATCTACTGAAATCGTTATATTATGTCATGTAGACTAATTGTTTTGAAGAAAATAAACTTTACAAAAGATGACAACATGACAGTATCAGTATGCTCTAATTTTCTAATTAAAACAAATTCAAAACAGCGTTGATTTAAAGAGTTGCATTAAGTTTTAGTTCCATTTTATGTACCTTTACTTCATGGATGATTTAACCTTTTTATTTATAAATTATAGAGGCTCTGGATGAACTGCCTTATTCGATCTGTCTTTTCTTTCTATTAATTTTATTGTTGTTATATAAATACCAACAACAACAATTAATTTTTTTAAAACAACCTTTTTCATCGCTAACTTCCTCACATTGTGTCAATGAGATCGCCATGTATAATTAATCAGTTTACTGATATCAACATCACGCTGCTCAATGATAACTTGATAAGCTAGCAAATGCATGATTTAATTAAACACTATGTTCCTTGTTTGATCATCTGACATTACAAAGAGAACTTTTGTACCCATGACAGCGCGATTGATTTGAATGTTCAAATAATCAATTAATTTTGTTCTTCGCCGGTCGACATTGAGCATGACAGTATCGGTTTTCCTGATAACTGTGTCAAGGAGAATCACACCTTTTTTTTTCCTGACATACGTGGAATACTCTCAAATCATAAGGTTTTTCTTTTTGTATTTTTGTATTTTGTTGTGTGAAGGTCAAGGTGAAACTTCTCAACTTAAATATTCATCAGTTTAAAATTTTGAATCATATTTCGAATCTAGATCTGCAACCTCTCTCAAAAAGATATAATCTTTTTCACTAAATAAAAATGGATTTTTGTTAAATCACAGAGTTCACATATTATTGTACATTACCATAGAGAGAAAATTGAATATGATAGTTATTTGGTCAATATCTTATTACAAAATTTCGTGTATATATTAGAATCTACTGACATGGAGAACGGAGTAGGTCCGATGCCCATCGGACCTACTTTTAGGTTCAACGAGTATTATGACCGTCCGATCTAATTTAAGATTTGTGCGCACGAAAATTGAAACAGACACGCACGAAGTTTAAAGCATTCTGCACGAATCTTAAAGCAAATTGACAGTGATTAAACCCATCGGACCTACTTTCAAGTGACTGACATGAAGTAGCCTCTTCCAACATTTGAATTTACAAAATTTAAGCGTGATTTGAGTCATTGTCTATAGTCTTTATCTGAAACCATCCGCCTAATAATTTATTGTAGATTATGAAGGATACTTCCAATTGTGTTTGTATGTGATAAGTTTCATTTCGCTTTCATCCCCAAGTTGATGGTTTCTACTTTTCTCGTTTGTTCCTTTTTCTGGTTTTTCTTTTGACGATTTAAAAGGAAAATAACCACATTAGCATTAGATTTATCTTTGATTCGTGGTTCTGGTAAAGTGTACTTCTTGATGGCTATCTATCATTTTCTTTATTCATTGGGTAAATTATTAATTTGTGCCATGAATAGAACTATCAAGCAATGGTGTTAATTTCCAAAAGATTTGTGATCATATCTACCTTAATGCATACATAAGTTTAAAGATCCATGTTGTATGGGTTTGTGGAAACAAGCTATACAATTGAATTATTTATCTGATAATCCTTTGCCTTCCCTTATTTCGCATTTCGCATTTTGATTTGTGATCATATCCTTTGCCTTCCTATATTTCCCATATTTCGCATTTTGCTTTGAACTGGATACTTTAAGTGATTTATGGAGCTTGAACTGACGTTTGTTGTTTGTAAGTTACCTTTTGTTTCTATATGAAACGGGCTATGTGCCTTATTTCAAAAAAAAAAACATATCTGTCTTAATGCCATGAATAAAGATAAATTTAGATCAAGTGATTTCCTACTTATCTAAAAAAATAGTAAAAAATTAGAAAAATATATATAAAATTATGTCTCCAAGTTCATTTTCATACGGAAATCATTGTTAACGGTTCGAATTAGGGCTGCACAAAAAATTCGTAATTCGATTCGAGTTTGATTCGAAAAAGTTCGTAAAAAGTTCGATTCGAAATTGAGTTCGTTCTAAATTAATTCAAACCAAACTCAAACTGGACCTAGTTTGTTCGAAATAGGTTCGCAAACCAAACTTAGTTCGAAATTAACTCAAAAGTGAACCGTTAATTTCCGCTGATAATGAACTTTAATATTTTATTTAGGATAATATTTGAGTTTGTAATAATTTTAAGACTTTGGTGATTGTTCTGTACTTCTATTAATATTTAAATTGTATTTTGAATACTTTGGATATTTGAAAACTTTGGTGATGTTGCTCCTATTGGCTATTTGAAAAACTTTGAATTCTGTGATTGTACTGAACTTTGATTGATTGTACTAAACTTTGGTGTTTAATATAAATTTTAGGTATTTGTAATGAACTTTGATATAAACTTTGGTGTACTATGTAATTAGAATTCAGAGTGCCTGAGTTTATATTGAAGTGCTGTAATTTCGAACTATGGCCCAGTCATAAGTTATAACTCGGAAGTCGTAACAAAGTTTTCGTAAAAGTTCGAAATTGAATTCGTAAAAAGTTCGATTCGAAATTAAGTTCGTTCGAAATTAATTCAAAACCAAACTTAGTTCGAAATTAACTCAAACCAAACTCAAACCGGAGGTAAGTTCGATTCCGTTCGTTTCGTTTGCAGCCCTAGTTCGAATTGACTATTTAAACTTTGAAATAAAGATATGAATCCATAGCTCCGGTCGATCATATAATGACCTAGCCTCACTCTAATTTATGCATTTTAATTGGAGCCAGAAAAGATAGTTATTTTGCGTGTAAGACTATTTAGGTATATTGAACACTTTTTTCCTTAAAATTAACTTTTAACTTCTGACATAGTCATGTCAGAGAATCCAATAATTTAGTTACTGTGTAAGGATTTTTTTTAATTGTAGATTAGTTGAAAAATAATAATCACCTATTAGACCTAATCAGTGTTCTAAATAGCGCGCTATAGTGTTTTTGGACCCTAAACGCTAAGCTATGGCATGAAAATACGCTAATTGCGTTACGGCTGCTATAGCGGTAATAGCGGTCCGCTATAGCGCATAGCGTGTAGCGCGCTATGCATATTGGGATTTTTTAGACAATTTATATGGGCTTAAATAAATATCCATAAAATTTATTTTGTATAGAAAAAAAATAGAATGAATCATGATGCTTAAGATATTTTGTATAGAAAAAGATTGATAGTTTATGATAGGCATAATCGGTTATATACCCATCAAAACTTTTGAAATTGGATATTTGCCCATATCCCATTCAAAATTTACCCCAAATTTGAATGAGATATGGGCAAATATCCAATTTCAAAAGTTTTGATGGGTATATAACCGATTCCCCCTTTATGATATTATTATGGATATTTTGAACCATGGACTTTTGTACTAGTTCAATATGAATATTATAATTTCTTAATTAATTTGGTGTTATTTATTGTTCTATGAAACTTTAGATAATGTTAATATAGTACAAATATATAATATAATTTTTGTAAAAAAAAAAAAATGCTATTTGGAATAGCTTCCGCTATAGCTACGCTATTCGCTATAGCTTTTTTTGTAGCCTTCCCGCTATGACGCTATAAACGCTATTTAAAACATTGGACCTAATAGAAAGCAACAAAGTTTGATTCCATATTTGTCTCCCCCATGTACATTGGAATCACAACAATTAACCTCTGTATTCAACTAATTAGTTTAATTGACTTTTATTTATTAAGGTAATATGTACTGGTTCACAAGTAATGATGCACACTTTAATTAATTTAGATTCAGGGAATAATTTCTAATTTTTTTTTAAACTTTGCTGATGCAAGTTGTCAGATGATTGCTTGATTTCAAATTTAAGTTGCTTGTCTATTAGTGCTAAATTAATATTTTAGCTAGCATGATTAGTGCTGGTCACTTAATATTGTGAAGATTTAAATCACGGCATTTTAAGTTAGTTGGGTAGTAGGATCTAAGCATACATCATTTTCAAACCACATATACTAATCCAAAATAAATTGGTTCCACCATAATAATTGACAAATAAATTGAAACATTAATGTCTCAAAATCTAACAAATATTACAAATACTTCACTTACAATAATTAAGTTTTGGCTAATTATTTATTTTTAAGTTGTTAGCATGACAATTACATTTAAGGTATATAAAAATATTTTGATTGTGTGTAAACATTATCTTTTACAATTTAATGGGTTAGTAGGCTGTAGGCTGCATATACTCTTTCCCTAACCATGTACATTCATTGTCTAAAAAAACATGAACGGTCAAACTAAACTGGTAACACCATTGTCTATGTTATCAGCCCTCATCACTTGAAATTAAACATTGGTAGAATAAAACCTGGCCAGCTTCGTTATCTTAATCAAAACAATGCATAGACCAGAATTTATTTATTGATTGGAGAGCGGATGCACCATTGCATGGGGTGCCGCCATTTTTATTAATATCCAAAGTTAATTATAAAATAATAACAATGTCCACCTTAGCTGGATATTTTTAAAAATGTCCAAACCAGTAATTTAGTAGCCGGTTCCCAATTTTATTCTCAACTGGTTGTGACTTTTTTTTTGCTGTTTCAGATCCGATGAATACCCATCTTTCTCTCTCCTACCTCTCACAACTCACTCAAACCCACAAAACAAAAAGAGAGAAATAGAAGGCGATTTCTGAGGAGATTTTCCTATAAATTTATTTTTTTTTTCCTTTATTTATTTATTTATTATTATTATTATTTTAGAAATTGTTTAGAATTAATATAAATTGGCTAATCCATAACTTTCATTTCAAACCCTAGATCTTACCATGACACTCAAACCTGAACTTCGAAAAGGAGGAAGTAAAACCGCACGCAATGCTCGCATATCCCTCGCTAACAATTTTTGTACTGTTGAAAACCGCTTGAGGAGACGTTTTTCTCGTTTAGGGTTTCCACCCAAAGATGTTGAAGAATATGCTACCACGGATGATCCGACTATTAGAAGCGTTCTTTACGAGAATTTCGGCGATATCGACCCTCCACCTGAATGGCTATTGTGCCCCGCATGTCAGGTCAAGGGAGACATTGAGGAAATGTTCTTTTGTCATCTCTGTGGCGTAAGAGTTCACCCCAAATGTATCGACAAGAATGCTGATCTGGTAAACGATTATCGTTTCCAAACGTGGGAGTGTGTTGCGTGCTGCTGCTGGCCTTCGAAGATGACGGGAGAAAGTTTCACTACTCGTAAGCCATAGTGTTTGCTACATGAGAATATGTGGTGTGTATTTTATGTTATTGTAGTATTTTCTGTTTAGATTTTATGTTGTAGTATGCATGTTGTTATTTTTGTTTTGTTGTTTATCTATTCAAACTCACAGTTTATTTTAGTATAATTTAGCATAATTTAGTTTATTTTAGTATAATTTAGTGACAAAAAAGATCTAAAACAAGATCTAAATACTATCATAAAAATATCATAAAGTAGTACATAAAAAAGAACCAAAACATAAGATAATCCAAATATAAAATACCCACATAGTATACCAAATATAAATACAACAAAACAATTTAACTAAAACTACCACCAGAGAGAGGCAATTTGGTCGCAATTTGGGTAGAGATAGGATCAACCATGGTGCAAACTTTTGCGCCTTATTAGTGGCAATTTTTGCGAGTTGAAGTGCTGCCGCTATTAATTATTTACTTACTTTCTAGCTATTAGTTTCCTTTCGTTTCTTTTTCAGTTTTTTTTTTTTCTGAGATGCTACCTTAGCATTGTACTTATGTAAATATACTTTTTCTATCAATATATTGTTGGGGTGATACACCGCCAACCTTAAAAGAAAAAAAAGGTACATACTGGTAAGCTAAACAGGAAATTACTCCATTAGAAAGGAGATACAATTAAAATTACACATTGCTCTTATTAATATAGTGTTAATTGGAAAACAGTGATGAAAATACATAAACAATGAATATTAAGGGGATACAAAAGGAAATAGTTTCTTAATGATATGAAGGTAGATTTAATGATAAAAGTGGTTCATCATTTTTTAAAGTTGCTCCTAGAAGAAGAGAAATGATTGATTTAGGGGTCTCAAGAAGCTGATAGGTAATGACAGAGATACCAAGTTTCGACAGATGGACGAGCGAGAGGCTTTCTTCGAGTGTTCTTTATCCTATCCTTTCGTTTTCTCATTTAGCTTCTCATTCTGATATGACTGTTTTTATTGACATTTACTAAGATTATTATTATTATTATTATTACTACTGCTACTTTTAGAATGGGGGCAGATGTAAATTGCAGTTAAAATTTCCATGATAATTTAGTGTTAATTGTTGCTATTCAATGGTAAGAGTTGGTGGCATACTGATATCACTAGTTTAGATGATAGAATAATTTCTGGTGCTACTCCTCCAGCTTAAAGGCGTTTTTGTTGTTAGTTAAGAATTTACGAATGATTATTTTATTTTTTTAGGAAATACTGAATAGAAGAAACTATATGTTTATAATTCTGTATCAGTTCTGAAATAGTAAATCATATTTTTTTTCTTTTTGTTGCACTTTTGCTACTATTTGTTGGAAGTCTAGTTGGTTAAAATGATCTTGCACTTGGTTGTTCTGTTGAAAAGGAATTACATTGCATAGATAGGTCATAGGTGCATTTCTTTTTATAGCTTCCAATATAGTACAATTCGGCGTGCCTTTTTCTAAACTTTATTTTGAGAGAGGACTAAACTTTTTAAGGTGTTAAATGTAAAATTGTACATTTGTAGTTTGATTAATTTCATAGCTAATTTCTGGTCAAAATAGCATGGAGTGGAGGCAAAGATTAGGATGCAAAAATAAATGCTTGCTGATGTGGGGGAGCTACCAGCTCAGTTTGGTACCAGGACAGGGAATCCGAAAGTCCGAGACCAGTGTTGACAGCATCTCACTTCATAATTATTCTTCTAATTGGCTCTATTCTTTTGGTGGTTTAAATTGTAATATGTATTTTATCTGTTATCATGAAAATTTCAGGTGCCAATTTGTACTAGAAGATATTAGTGTTCAAGGGCAGAGTAGACTTTCAAAGCTATGAGATCAAACACACATCATGGACCAATCATACAAAATTTTGAAGATAAACAGGGATCAATCATATAAAATCTTTCCGAGTACGGAGGTCAATTTTACGGTAGTATTTTACTATAAACTATATAGAAAATAATGTATAAACACAGAAAATTTGAAAATAAATAGGGGTCAATCTATTCATTCCACGTAGATCCGCTTCTGTTGGTGTTTATCTTCTCGGTGTAGTTTGGGTTAGGCAGTTTGTACCGGTGTAGTTTGGTACCAATAGCCCATCTTCGTAGGACTAGTTTGCTTGGTGGTTTAGGTAAGTTATCTAGATTTAAGGTAGTATTTGTGGTTTAAATTTTTCCTGGTGATCTAGATATTATATTCTTTTTCTTTGTTTTGTGAATGAAAGGGATGGCTATGTCAACTACTATTGTTTATATTGGTCTAAATTTGCTTTATTATAATTCGGTTTCAGATCAGCATCATTTGAAACGGTTTAAATCAGAAATTTTAAACAGTGATTTTTTCAAATCTTTATGGGCCCACAATTCATGAACCAGAAAATGGGCTGATTCAGGCCGCCTCTTATTCTGTGACATCATTGCCCTGCTAATGAAAGCAACAAAATAAAATATTTAATGACAGCATCAACTAAAAAAATTAGAAAACTACATCGTGCATATCATCATATCATATGAGAATTATAAGAATAACCAATTATCCTGTTTGAGGCCTGCTTTTGTGGGGTGGCAATTTATAAGGATTTTTAATGGACGCATTTCATGTCTTATTCGAACCATTTTTTTTTTCTTTTATCATTCTAGATGTCTAGACTATGTTATATTATATTTGAAATCTTCCCTCAATTAGTTTTTATATGCAATAATTTTCGGTGAATAATTGTTGTTTTGATATATTTTTTTAAGATATGGTGGCAAGGAGCCATCTTACTTTTTCCATTGATAAAAAAACTTTTTACAAAGTTCCTAAGCTATATGTCCTCTATATACTATATACAATTGTTGTTTTGATATTGAACATAAAAGTTAAGAATCACAACCACTAGACTATTTAGACATAAATTATACAAAGAACCAGTGATTTTATGCAAAACCCTAAGAGTATCTACATCAGAGAAATAAAAAAGAAATTAAATTAAAACAACTGTCAAGCACTAAACAATAATTAAGTTAATCTTAATAGCTAAACCTCTGCATCCCTAAAATTAACTTTTAATTTTTTTAGTGCCACGGTATCGATAATTAGAAATTGGGCTATGAAGAAGTATGAATGAGAAAACAATCTACTGACAGTTCTTCACAATTACTTTCAATCACAGCAATTACCAATAAAAGTTATTGAAGATAATAGTTACACTTAGATATATATTGTGGAATCTAATGTCTCATGCACTCGAATTGATGATTAGAAATATTAAGTACGAATGTAGGCATAGAGGGAATCAAAGTTGGTAAAAAAAAATTGAAATGAAAAGGTGTGTCGATACAGAAGAATAGGCCCCAATGGGAGTTGTGCCCTGTACCAGTTCCTGGTACACAAAGAGAGAGAAACAAAAAGAAAGACTCAGTGGGTATCTGGTAGCGGTATCCACCAGCTAGGAAAAGAAAATTCAGCAACTGGTACAATCTGCGCGCTCACATCTAAACCTTTGGTACCGATTAAACAAAAGAGAAGTAAACAACAAATGTTAGTTTGGTCTTTTTGCTGTTAGGAGACTATTCAGCTTGCAGCTTTCAACTTTGAAACCAGCTGCCAATTTCTTGTATTACTTCCCTTGCAATCAGCTGCGGCATCTTCTGTTGCTCGGTAAATATACGCCGACATCGTTCTCTCAATATTACAAATCAAATTTGGGTAAAACAGTATTTTCTGAACGGCTACAGCCTACAGAGTTGAAAACTGGACAGTCAATTAAAAGTTTTTTTTTTCTTCAAAAATTAAACATATTATTTAAAATTAAGACCATTTTTCAACTGTTATTAATTTAAAATTATGTATAAATTTACCTCAAAAAAAAATTAGTATAAATTTGGAAGTTTTCTATCTTTCATTAGTCTTCTCTCAACATGGTAGAAAAAAAAAAAGTGTTCTCTAGTTGGCATTGTCAGCTAGAATGAAATTATTGTCCTTTCATGCTGGAAATATTTCGCTCTTGAAATTGACAACCTACTACTTTTGTAAATTGTAAACCTATTTCTGATGGTGAATGGTTGCTATAATTATAAAAGCAACTGTATATCTACAAAAAATAATATATTAAAGAACCACAATTTCAACCAAGTATCAACAAATTTCAACTAAATTTTGGCAGGTTTCTTTTATTTAAACAGAACACAAAATGACAATACTGATCATTCCGTGATAAACATACTTTTAGCGACTTGACTTTAATTAGAAGTTCAAA